>PVMI01045868.1:0-11531 GCA_008528875.1 Aulacorthum solani
ATGTGCTAATAATAATTTTAAATGTAAATATATTATTTTACATAAAAGAACATGTCCTGACTGACTGATTTGCAGTCAACGTACAGTTATAGGCACAGTATATGAAAGAAGTTTGTGAAATGTTAACTTAATCAAGCGTAGATTTCTTCACCAATAAAAAACGAGTATTTTTCTGTTCATACATATAATTTCCATTGGTTAAAGAAAATACAATTTATTAAGATTGGATATAATTTCAGACCTGTGTTTTATATTTATTTGGTAAAAACAATCTAAAATACTAAATAAAAAATCTGTAGTGTACTTAGTTTTGTATATTTAAAGGAGTGAAAACAGGGTGAATTCATTGACATTTAATTTGTCAGGGAAAACGCTGTACGAGATCGGCTTTTTGGAATATATAACTAAATACATAACACTGTGTTAATATTTTAAAGAAATAAAATGCCTTATTGATTAGCATAAATAATTGTTAAACATTTGATACCTTTAAAAGCGGGTTAATGTTTCAACTACAAGAAATAGAATAATAAGTAAGCCTGCAATGGTACCAAACATTTCCAGTCCTTAACTACCACTTTCCTTGTTTGTATATACAAAGGATAACAAAATTAATACGAATGCTAATAATTATTTAACAAGATCGTAGTGGTTACTACATTGTAGGTCCCAAGGCGTAGGGCTTTTCTTAATTCGATTTACCTTTTAACGGATATCATGTACACTGAAGGCGATCAATCAGTCAATTACATTAAGATAGTGACATGCAAAACTCAATTTTATGTAAAGGTGTATTGAATTTCAATTCACAAAAGAACTGTGAAATGTTTTAAACAGCTTAAACATTGAAGTTATAAAAGACAGTTCTTATCGCATCCTCTATCATTTTTCTTTTAAATTCGGAATGTAGAAAAGAATGTATTTGTCTTAAAAAAAAATGTTATCAACATTTTATATGCTAGAATTGCTTGAAATGTAGCACCTTTATAGAACATAAATTCAGTAAATATGGTACCTATAGTTCCTATAGTTCGAAAAGGTCATTTTTCATTACCTACTCTATTTTATTTTATTTCACATAACACATCAAATGCATTACTTCCTAAATACTGTGAAATATAAAATATAGTTATATAACTTAACTATGTACGATTAACCTAACACAGTGATGTGCAAAATGGAAACAAGCAATTTATGAATATGAAATAAAATATTATACTTAATGATACATTTATGATATATATATTTGGGTTACGAAGGAATGACTTTTCGTGTAGGTAGTACCCATCAACTCGACCCTGGTTATTAAACTGGCTACCGGGTAAAAGCTACTGCTTTATTTTTGAGAATCGTTTAATTAAATATAATAAATCTGTACGTATAATGTAATAACTATTTAGTGTAAATTATGTTAATTTATTTTAAAATATTAAACAGTTTTCATATTCATAAATATTGTAATAATTTGCTATTTTCATATTTTTGAAGCTTGCATCCTAATAATTCTTTTTCTAATTTTTAGATTCTGAGCGGAGCGATGAATGTATTGATTTTACAATGGCGTGTGTTTTTTTAGTTTTGATTTTAAATAGTTTCTTAAGACTGATTTTTTTTATTTATTAGCTTTTAGTTCAACAATTATATAGTAACTTTACTAGATAACAATAGAATATTACAAAATATGCAAGAATTAAAAACAGCAATTATCTTAAAAGTAATCAAGACTGATTTTAAGTAGGTAATATATTGAGTGCGAAGAATTTTATTTTATTTTTTGATGACAAAATACTTTTTTTATTTTTTATTCTCTTAATTCTACAATTTGAAATAAAAATGTATTTAATAATTAATACATATAATGATTATAGTGCACATATTTTCACATTCACACGTAACATAAATAAAATATCAATATAAATAAATATATATATATTTTTTTTGTTTAAATATAATGTGGTATCTGTAAAAATGATGTAGTTATTGAATAATACAATATCAAGCTGTAATACTAAAATTATTGTTGAATTAATGTAACAAATAACCCATTAAAATTGTTATAAGTATGCCTATATTTTGTTCGTGTCGTACTTAGTCTTTATTAATTTTTTGTTTTAAGAATCTGAAAAGAGTTATTTTGTTTGAAATTTAATTATTTTGTAAATTTTTATACCGATACAATATTAGCGTGTGGATTGGATTGATTTAATTGATTGTGCATGGCTGTGGTACACTTTGGTATTAGATCAATGTTATCTATCTATTATAATATCCATGTTCAGTTTCAAAAACAAGATTATTTATAATTATGTAAAATAGGTACCAAAGCTTTAAAAAATAATTTATTTACTGCGAGTACAATCATATTGTTATATAAGTACCTAGGTACTTTGTGTGGTATCTTCAGTCTCTATTTAATTTTTAGTTTATGTTTGGAACATTTTAGTTGCGTATAATAAATAATTGTTGTACACGGAAACTCTCGGACAAATAGACTGAGGCAAGATTACAATCAACATTTTGGGCATAGCACGTTTCCGCCAAAAGTTTAACTTTTCCGGATATGTCCAATACTCATTGTATTTAATAATATGTATGATGTATATTATATAATTCTATGTAGGTATACCCAGATCAAACTATTTTTCTCCCAAATATATTTTCAAGGAACCTAGAAGTAGTTTATTGTAATATAATAAATTGTACAATAATTGTTAGTAATATCAATACCAAAGTAAATAAATATAATAGCTTATCAGTAACAAGAGTCACTAACAAGAATCGCATATTATATAAATATTCGTAAAATCACAATTATGGTAACTAAAACATATGTATTTCGATATACGCAATATGTAAATACTACCAATATACATTTCTGACAATGCCAAACATTTAGAATCGCTCCTACTGATTATCGACTGCGAGAAAAAGGTAAATGGTTAACTAAACAGTTAAAAAATTAATCTATGTAATTATTAAAATTTGATATTTTGATAATCAACACTCTGTTATTATTTCTCGTCTCAGTTAAACCTTAGAAGTAAAACCCAAAAAACATTAAAAAATTACATTTTGGTCAATTATTTCAATCATACAAAGATTTTATTAAGTTTTTTGTTTAACTTATTTAGCGTATTATACTTACGATCTAACCAACTGTACTTATACATAAATAGTTATAATAACATAGAGTCCTAGGTATACTACGGAAGTTTGAGATTAGGTTGTACTCGATTCGAGAATAATATGGTAATCATGAACTAATAAGGATGTGTTCCGAGCTATGCATTATATTCATTAGATAAACTTCGACGTTCGACTTAAACTTGATTTTCATTTTCTTTTCTTTTGTAAAACAAACAACAATATTGCTAGCTTAGAAATATCAATGAAAAATTAGGCTTTGTAATAAATTACGTAGGTAGGTAGTTCATAAAATGTGTTTCAATGAGATAAAGTACTCGTTATAATTCATACCAAAATAATAACTGTATAGTTTAATATACATCAGTTATCCACCATAATATTACTCATTACCGCTTCATTATGGTTAGTTTTAACCTTATTAAAATTATTTAACCACATATTGTTGTAATATAGGTATTTAATAATAATAAGTAGCATACATATTTTTTCTACTTGACTGTGGATCGAACGAAACAATGGTAATATATATTTTGCATTATTTGTATTATTTACTTCAGATAAATTGTGATTATGTAGTTTAAATTCACTATAACTTAAAACACTATGTAAAACATAGTAGGTGAGAAATAGCAGAATAATGTTGAAAATACTGAATAGAGATAAATTAATCTCTATTTTCTATATTATTTTATTGTTTCTGTAATATGATTAAATATAACATCACACTAGAGACAATAATATATTGCTTAGGGTGTAGACTAGAAAAAATATTTTTTATGTACTTCTACATATTATTATATAATCAACAATTGTATTTGTTAACAATAAGAACAAAAGTCACAACAAGCGATGTGTATTTTATGATAAATTGTTCGTTACTGAACCCTGAGTAATCCCGTTTATTTTTTCAGCTCAGCTTAAAACACATATTCAACTGTTAAATATTCATGATTTATCGATGCTTAGCACACTGATAAAAAATACATTATTATTATAAATAATATATTATTATTACCATAATGCCACGTGACTTATCTTAAAAGTGTCTTTTTAACGGCATTGGGTTGAAGTAATTATTGTTATAGTATAATATTATATGCGCAGTGCCATAGTCACACATAAAACTATATTTTATCACCACATCACATAATTTTAAAAGTCCCTTAGGTCATTAAATGGCCGTTTGCGCGATTAAATGCAGTGGACAAATTCAAATTACCATAACTACAGTGAGATGCTATTGTAATAATAATCACCAGTTCGCATATAAATGTATACATCCTTGACCACTATTATACTGACGTTGGACAGTGTAATAATCATAGGTGGGGCTATTAACAAGTTTAAAATTAATGAAGTTTCAGCCATAAGATGTTTTCGTAATGTAAGTATTTAGTTACCTAGTCATGGGTGTATTATATTATACATCACTAACAAGTAATAAATAAGCTGCGAGTGGGTGTGAAAACGTTTGAAAATGGTGGTGAGTACTATAAAAAAAAAAACTAATTATTACTAATAGTTAAAATATATTTAAATGAGTTTAACTTAAAGCCGCAACTTAAACGTAAGCATCCAATTAACGTTTTCTTGAAACTGCAATTATGAAAAACATAAACAAATATAGTCTTCGTGGTTATAACCATATTACCGTACCTTATAATCGAGTTTTCGACTATCAAGCGTTCATACAATGTACAACAACCATACTAATAAGCTTTTCATAGATGATAGGTAATATACTTTCTATTTCCCAAACCGCAATTGCTGGACTACAGCCCGTCGGCCGTTAACGAAGCGCCCGATATTAATTCCTCTCTAATAATATTCCAACCAAAATGTATCAATTTTAATTAATGGACATTGTCGTGTTGAGATAGTTATTGCGTACACCCGTTTTCATTAATCGGTGTCTCGTGATTTCCATTCATTTAGGTTCAAAACTGATACAATAAAGTTATACATAGAATCACATCTACTATGAATAACGGACTTTCATTTGAATTAATTATTCGCATAATAATTTTAACAATATTCATAGAATGATGTTTCATTAGTGTTGTTTCTTGTTTGTGAACATATTTAGGTATATTATATTATGTTAGGTATTAATTATAATATTATATAGAATATAGAATATAAATACGGTGACTAATGGAAGTACCTAGGTCATCAAAATAACTATAAATCAGAAAATATATTTTTTTAAATATTTATTCATAAAATAGTGTTTTTAATTTGTATTTCATTATTTTAAGCCCGGAAGTAAAAAAAAAATACTTTAAGTATTCAAACGAAGTATATTTATCACATTTTAATTTAGTCTACATAGGTTTCAAATTACATAACTATAAATCATTTTATTAAATATTCAAAATGAACAAGCATAACAAATTTAAGTCACATGATTAAAAATGGTTTTTGTCTCCTCTCTTAATGAAACAAAAATTTTAATAGGCAATAATTTATTATAATCTTAACTATTTCGGATGTAACTACGTAAAACTTTGACTAATGTCTAATGGAAAACACTATCTATAGATTATTCAATTATAGAATGAAAAAATCGTACAATGTTATGTTACAAGACAGCAACTTGTAAATAAAATAAAGGTATACCTTATTATATATACATTAGATATTACTAAAAACTTAAATGTATATTGGCAGATATATATCGTCCTACAGAACATAATTTTATTTGGGATCTTTATTGGATCTTAAATAATTTTGTGAATCTCAAATAAGTTATATAAACTACACGTGTCTTGTTTTTCATTTTGAAACTACTCGTAGCTAATAGAAAACAAATAAATGTAAAAAAATCAAATTTATTTTTGACAATAGTCATTTTTCGTTGACAAACAATTGCAATAATTTTTAATCTGAAGTGCCCTTTAATATTAAACGATAGCTGGATAACAATTAATAGACATAAGACGATCCTTAAGTATTTTATTCAGCATTATTATTATTAAATATGTAGGCATTGCAAATGTAGAGGAAAATTATAACAAACTACCCTCGTAAGGAGTTTGACCTCAAGGCAATTTTAACTACATGTTGATAAAAGGTCAAAAGGAAAATTGGATATGTTTATTATATCATATGTATACAACGGTTGAAAACGCTGCTATTAAAGTAAGGATTTTAACAGTGATAAATATACACCTCACTGAATTTAGCTATGTAGATAATATGCTTAATAGCTAATTGTAATTCAAATATAAGATAATAGGTACTTAAACCCCCACGTAATAAATAATACAAAGTCAATGTAGTAAAATACATATTTATCAGAAAGTTGTTCTAGTTTTGAAATAATGTGCTTAAAATTTAAATAACTCACTAATTATAACATATTAATATAATATACAGTGTATTATATACCTATATCATCGTTTTGTTAATGTATTTTTGATATACTATCTAACTGGTATTACCTACACATTAGAAAAATTCACCGTGTACTTAATAGAAACAGTTTTTTTGGCTAACGAGGTTCACTAAGATGCAGTAATTATAACTAAATTATAGCAAGTTAGTGAAAAAATTAACTCGAGTCAGTTAAGTTAACTTTAACGTCAAGATGTTAACCTATTATACGCGTTAATAGTTAATAAACAATACATTCATCTCTAAAAGTTTAAAGTTAATATTAGTTTACATACACATATTACACACTTAAGATGTAGAAGTAATGTTGATCAACGTGTTACAAATTATATGAAAAGTATTCCTACAACGATAAAAAAAAAAAAAATTGTATCAAATGTTGAATATGTGGCCTGTTTCTGGAAATAGTTAAGTTGAAATTATTTCAAATATTAGGTTCCATATTTGCAATTATTCGTATTCAATGGAGTCTTAAAATGCAGTATAAAATACTAAAATATTTATGCTGAGTTGCATAAAAAAAACCATTAAGTGTTTGATGAGTTATTAGTGAGCTAATGGTCCCTAAACATGATTTAGCGGTCCATGATTGATCCATTCAATTTTAGTGAACCATTTAACTAATAAAATTTTTATGCAACTCGGCATTAGTAATATTATTATAGTTGTGAATGAATTTTGCTGACTTAAAACTAACGTTATAATTGTATTTACATACGAAACAATTTACAACTGTCTATATAGTGGTGCCGACTAACGCATACGGCACACTAACCAACTTTATACAATAAAATAAAATATATAAAACTATACTGTATTCCTCCAATGAATATGGTATAATCCATATAAAATGAAGACACGAAAACACATAGACCGGGTGTTGAGCACTCGTCTCGCTTCGCTCACTTCGCAAAATTGCGGTGTGCTGCGATATTAAATTTAAAAGCAATCAATAAATGATTTTGTGCAGAACTTGGTTTACACCATCCTAGCTCACATGTTTTCAACGTATTGGACGATGTCGATGATGATATTTCTTGCACTTAGATAAATTATTGTGAAAATGAAAAAGCCCTTTTCAAAATACTACTGGGGCATGATTTCTGATCTTGAAAAATGGTATATTAACTTTTTTGTAAACTATTTTAGATAAAAAAAAGTATTGGTAGAAAAATATAATAATAATAATAAAAACATCATGGTAAAACTGCAAACACATATTACTCAATTCGCTTACAATGTTTCTGTTTTATTCACACAATGGTATTAACATCTGTACGTGTGTGTACAGTAAGGAAAAGTGTATAAGACATAGGTAAGTATTTTGTTGGAAGAAGCCAACCAGTGATGATTCTAGCCATTTGAAATTAATTAGTCAGGTAGGTACCTACTTATTTTACTTAATATTAATTTTTTTTTCACTAAACATATTTTTTTATTCGTTCAATTTTAAAATATTAAAATATTACTTTCGCATTAAGAATTTCGGAGTTGTCTGAAATTACTCAGAATATATAACGATGATCAATCTTTGCTTATAATTTTAAATCTTAAATATGATTTAAAATTGTTAGAAACTACTTATATCACGATAAACATGCTCTTACACGAAATAAATAATGCAGGTACTCAAATATGGTAAATTTAAGTAGAGCGAAGTTTCCTGTGACAATATCATTAATGCATGTCATCCCTCTTGTTATTAGAACTGTGCAAAATTCTCGTGATTTCTCTCATAACATTTATCCTTGACGTTGTATTATAAGTTTTTACTGATATATGCACTGTTTCAAACAATAACACTTGTAACATATATTTCTAAATCCGGTAAAAGTTTTGTATAAACAATTATCATCAATCAATTTCATGTTTGGTGTAAGTTTAAAATATTCAGGTTAAAGAACAATCGTAAAATAACATTTTAAAAGCCAGAAAGTTTATAAAGCCCAGGTTTAAGTACTCACTGGCATTGCTCGCCTATTCACAGGGTATAGTTGCGGTAATATATTCAATATATTATAAGACATCTCATTCTTCAAAACGATTCAGATCTTCTAAGATCTTTGCAAGACATATGTGGATATTTTAGCTCTTACCAGAAAAAAAAACGTATTGAGTTAAAAATAATTAAAATATCAAGAGAAAACATATATATATACGTTTGTCACTTCACTTTTTATGGTACAACAAATGCTAATTTAATGAAAAATTAATTTGCCATACTTTAGTTAAAGAGAAGTAAAAGAGCATGATACTATGATAATATGTCTCCAAAATTAAAAAAAAAAAAATTCCATAACATGGTATCATTAATAGATACATTTTATTCGCCATCTGAATATTCATTGTGATCAATAAAATATTTAAAAAAATATAAATTTACTTGAAAAATAAAAATTGAACTAGGTACTTATTATTATAAATGTGTCGATATTATGCAGAGATACTGGAACGATAAACACAATAAAAATTACGAGGCTTTCAAAAAATAATGAATGCGTTTGATTTGCATTTTATAGACTTAAAATTGTGTAAATATGTTGTGTAAAAGATTAAATTAACTATAATGTATTTAATCTAATCGTAAATTGTAATCTAATGTGTGATATCGTCGAGCAATGTGAACACCTATGGACTATGGTAATATTATATGGTGCTCCGTAATTGGATGTTATAAATTGCAAAAAAAAGAACGAATTAGTTTCACATAAAGTACAAAAAAAAAACTATTAAAACTGTTCGTAAATAGAGGATTCGCTACATATTACGTTGGTTGGCACGTTTAGTAAAACACTGTACTAAATTAACCAAACGCTCGTAAAAACCTCACACGCATTAACTTCCGACCTCCTGCAATCTATTGTAATACGATTTGAGTTTTACAATTTATGTACTAGGGAAATGTCTACCATAAAAAGTCGTTTGCAAAAAAAAAGCACCTACTCCCACAAAATATAAAATATAATGTATGATTTGTATGTATTGTAAAAATTATAATACTGTGTTGTTCGTAATTCGAGGCTCCTCGAGGACACTCATAACTCTGGGCATTTTACGGCGTTATAATCCAACAAAACGACATTACATAAATTATCGCTTAATGTCTAATAACTATCAACGCTGTTGACAAATAAACACGTTTGTACAAAAATTAAAAATAAAAACCAATAGACGAATAATAAATTGTAATACCCAATCAAAAAAATAAACCTTTTTCATATTACCAAATATATAATATTATACCTACATAGGTAATATTAGAATATCAATATAATTATTTTAAAGTGAAAAACTTTAATTATTATTTATAACATATACACGTATTAAACTGGTGCGTATCAGTTACCCGATAAGTTCAAAAAGATTTGAGAAAATACGAATTTTCAAGAATTTCCAGTTAATGAAACAAAGTTCAAAGCATTGTAAAAGTTTGAATGAGGTTTGTTTTTCAAGATATCGGGAATTTCTTGTTGTCAAGGTTTGAATACCTAGAATTGACTATTTTAATATTCAATTCACGTTTTATTTTGTGTTTCACATTGTGTTCTTGTTGAAATTTAAACTAGTCGGCAAAACAAGCGAACAATAAAATAATCTAATAGGATATAAGTATAATATTTTTATTTTTATTTTCAGTGGGTTTTATATAGAAAATAATGTGAAATGCATAAATAAACATTTATAAATTTGAAAGAATGTGTTTGACACTGATAATAATGGAATATAAAGTACCTTTTCGCCATCTGTGCCTATAGTGACGTGATTCACGAAAATAAACCTCTGTAAAACCCATTAGGCGTTTTATCTACTGCTCTGAAATTGTCAAACCATCAATACCTCAAGGGGTGACGTTGATGAGTTAAATACAACATTCATCAGACATCACTTAATCCGCTAACCAATGTTACAATTATTTGTCCATTTTGCCGTATTCATTTTTTAATACAATCGATTCAACCGAAGTAGACACTGCCAATATTTCAATTATACCTAATAATAGTATATATAGTATATAATATTTACCCACATAACTAGACTTTGTATGTTCTAGCTCTCTGAAATATTTTTGGAATCCTAAAAATTTACTAATAATTATTATATGTTTAACATTTATAGTTATTGAACACTGTACCCATACAAGTAAAACTATATTACTCGAATTCCTTGACTGGATTCCCTAGATTATAATATGTAACTGTAAAAAATATAAAATTATAACTTTTAGCATTTTTCTTCTGCCAAATAAAATAAACTATAATATCAAATTATATAAAATCAAAAAATTGAATCGTGGTAAAATGTAATGTTTGATTCAAAATAATTGAGATTTAGAAATTTAGAAAGTGTACCTACTACAAGGTAAGTGCTTACCACATGCTACATGATATTTCATATCCATATCATATTAATAAATTAATCGTTACATTATATTATTAATGCGATTCATTTCCATAGACATATAAAAAATATATGCAAATTATTGTTAAACGTAATTTCACAAACTTATAACACAAAATATTAATCACGAAAAAAAACTCTAAAAAAGCAACTTAAAATAAAAAAAGGTAGGCCACTGGCTACTGCTTTGCTGCACAGTCAAATGTATTAGTGTCAAATGGGCTTTTGAGATGGATGTATTAAATTTGTATCCAATGATATATGACATATCATAGAATAAAAAAAACGATTCTAAGCGGAGACAGTGTATTAGCCTAGGATATTTTATATTATATTAATATTGTTTTTAGTAATAATATTTTGAATTAATTTTTTCAAAAAAAAAAACATAACATTTGTTTACCAACTATAATACAGTTATCAGTGATTTTTAGGTTACAATATAAACTAATTAAAGGAACCTTTAATTGATTTTCCAAACTTAAGTTTTAAAAATTGTACATTTTATACACTTATAATAAATTACAAAATTATTTTAAAATTATTGACCACCAAGGTATCAACTAGATCCAATTTCCTAACCTAACCAA
>PVMI01045882.1:0-12231 GCA_008528875.1 Aulacorthum solani
ATTTATTAAGTTTATATCAATTAATATAAGTTAAATTAAAAATTAAGTTAATGAAAATTAAATTTTAAAAAGTTAAGTTAAAAGTTAAAACTAACTTAACTTTTAACTTAACTTTTAACTTTTTAACGCGTTTATGCCCAGGCTTGTTAAAAAGTAACAGAACTTAAAGACCATAATTTTAGATTAATTCACCTCACTGTAGTTATATAATAATATAATGCTCAGTGTATTTACTAAAAACAAGCCGTCTCATATTAGCAAACATCGAATTAAATAACAAAAATATTTTTCAAAATGTTTTATGTACTGGAGTAGGGCTAGTTGTATGCAAAATCGTGGGTATCTCTGTGTATCGTTAGGCGATGGATAGACTCTGCCCGTAATAAAAAACTCGAAAATGTTTTGATCCATATTTTTTTCTCAATTTTATTTCTGTTTTTTTTCCGATGATTTTAAAAGCTATTAAGAGTTTAGATATTTATAAGAACTATTTAGAGCAATAGTTCCCAACATGGGGGGGGGAAGGGAGAATAAAATTCCTCTCCAGGAGTGAATTTAGATACTACACGGGGAATAATATATAGTGATTATGAAATAATGATAATTTAGGTGATAAGATAATTATGCCATTTTACAATCAGTAAAATTGAAAACAATAAATTAATTTTACTCTGGTATAATATTTAATATACAGATATTTGTAAAATTATATTAAAAAATATAAAAATAATATTATTTATTAATTTTTAAGTTTATTTATATTATATTTTTGATAATATTATGATGAAAAAAAGAAATAAGTCATTAGTTGTTTAATATATAGGTATAGTCTGTTATTTTGTACGACTGAAACAAAAAATAAGGTCGTTTAAACTCTTATTTAAAAGTAGGGTTGCATGAGATTTTTGAAAATTTACAAAGTGGGCTTAAAAAAAGGTTGGGAACCCCTGATTTAGATACTGCCCTAATTCTCCAACTAGATTCAATTTACTATATCAAAAAAGGTGTTAATTAGAAAAGTCGGAAATCGGAGTATTTTTATTGCTCAAAAAGTTGATGAAAGACGCAGAAGAAACACACACTTCATTGTAAAAATTAATACATTAATCATTACTCTCGGAATACTATAAAAAAAGACCAAATATATTTGATGATTTTATTTTGTGAGTATAGGTATTGGAATACAAATCGGTGCAATGTGTGTACTTTGTAATAATAAAAATAATAATACTATAATGTTTTATACTATTTTTACTAGTGTACATTTTGTTTAATATTCCTAGCCGCTTGACATTTATATGCATTTCCTTGAGACAATCCCGTAGCAAGTGGTGGTAGGCGGTCACCTGCATTGGATAGGCCCGTGATGTTTGTGGCCGCAAAACTATACTACGATTGGGGGCGGGTCCCCCACTACGGCAGACAGTTCTGACAAAGATCATCTCTGGTCCCATCTTGGACGGCATTCAAGTCTCCATGCATAGCCTTCACGATGGCATCTACGCACGGATCATCATGGTCGTTCGACCACTGTACTACATCGTACGTCTGCAAGCTGCCCATGTCCCCTGGAAGCATTTCTGGCCAAGTGAAATCGTCCACTACGATAGGAATTATGTTCAGATGGTTTTCCATAGCTGTCACGATTTCCTACAAACCGAATACAAGTATAGTACGTAATACAGTAATATAGATCCGTCGTTATAGTATCTTATGCCGTTGCTGTGCGACCCCACGAGGTTTTCCATTACCTTGTGAACCCAGTCGTTACATTCGTTGTCGTCGACACAACGGTCCAACGAACTTTTGGTTAACACAAGTACGAAGTTTTTCGCCAGTTTTATATGTTTTATTAGGTTATTGCCGAAATGTCCGTTTTCTAATTTTACCACATCGATGAACACTCGATACCCTCGAATTTCTAGGTTAACTTTGATCAAACTACAAACATACATAATGCCAGTTATTGTTATTATTACTAATACAGTTAATAATATAGTAATTAAGTATTGTTTGAGGCTGTGCTAAGCCATCACTCTCCGATGACCTCCGGAACTTGGTTCGGAAATTAGTTTTAACTCCACACTACACTTTGACCTTAAAATCGAATCACTTGACTAGGTAGCCACCAAACGTAACAGATATATTTTTCCAAACTACATTTCTGCATATTAACCACAAATCATCTAATACACAACTCATAAAGCCCACCCATCGACTCAAGAGAAAATACTCTTATTGTAGACATTTATTAACCTGAAATGTATCACTTTGGGTTCATTCAATCGCTGTTTGGCCTCTCTCCTCATATTACTCAAAATCAAAATGTACATAAATCATCATAATATTTGCTTATTGTGCTATTTCAACACATGTTGTCAATATTCTTTAAAAATAGTATTATTATTATTTGTAACACTGTTTTAGAAAAGGTTATCGTTATCTATACACATAAATAATTCATTACATCGTTATATAGTTATACTCATGCAGTTCAAATGCATCGATAATATGCACGATCCCCTTACCTAGCCAATTCAGATCCATTCGATCGTCTGTAACTGATAAACACATCGGTTTTTTTTTTGTCCAATGACGATTCCATCAATTTAATTTCTGTATGATTTACAAAATAATGTACATTGATTGACACGTAAACATATTTTTATTTACTTAATTGAAACATTTACCTCTAATTGACTGTGATATACAAGACTTATGTATGCTGTTTGTGATTCTGCATTCATCTTCAAGCTGATTGTCTGTTAAGTTTCTGAATAATAATAATTTAATAAATGTATTAATTATTTATAATAAAAAATAAAAAAACAACAGAAGAATGAAGATTCCTTGCAAATTTAATATATATAAAATAATAAACAAATCATAACTGTGAATAGTTATGGAATAATATTAAACAATTGAAAATCGCCCAACCTGATCGTATTCATGTTTACTCCTGCATTCAACATGGGATACGTGTATATGACGTACTTTGGGCTGATCGAATTTAGGAACAACTGCAAACCGGTTGAGTCAATACTGCTGTAGTCGGCTGTTTCTTTTAAATTGTCTAGTTCTCTCATAAACCTAAAAACAATAAATAACGTAAAATAAATTGTTTAGGTAGGTTTTGTGCCAAATGCAAAACTCTATGGTTGAGATGCAAACGAAATAAAAACGAATTTTATGTAAGTAAAATTAAGTATTAAAAATATTATATGTCATCAGTTATAATGCAATTCACTATGTGCGGCCAACTGAATATTTGATGAAGTATGTCTCGGGTCATCAGGTATCAATCAAGTTATACATAAATAAAAATTGATTAATTTTCAGTAACAAAAATAAATATTATGTTTGCTTAATATCTGATTATTAAAGAAGTGTTAATCTAAATATAATGTAACCCTTATTATGTACAATATGCCAGTAGAATTTGTATTAATTTGTCAGTTTTCTCTTGTTAGGTATAAAATATACTTTCAAAAATTTTACAGTTATTACCATTGTATTATAATTTTAAAGATTAAGTCAGGCAAATAACAAATCAGACATAATAATTTTAAATTTATAAAACCAATATACAATAATGAATAAATATCACTCCGATCCAAATCTTAAATACTATAATAAATGGCGTAACGTTATTTAAATTTTATATACTATGCTGTCTGAATAATATTGAAAGTTTTATAACACTAAAAACATTTTAAATTCTATAGTACTTAGATAGCTCATGAATGTGAAAAACTTAACTATTCTTTGTTGATAACAGTTATAGCGAATATCAAACCAGAAGAAGTGCATTTATATTAGAATTTCTACTATGATATAAGAACGCGTATGTTTTGATTTCATGAAAATAACAATCTTTGTATAAGACATTTTAGTATTTTAAATTGAAAAAAAACCAGTAGTAATAAGTAATTACTAATATTACCTATGTATAATTATTTTATATAAGAACCTCGAAATACTATTCTACCCTTTATTATAGTAGAGTTAAGTAATATTACAATAATTATGCTTTAAATATCTATTACAAATTTACAAGTGAGAAGATAGTTAAATTGATAATATGCAACAACATTAAAATCATAAAATCATTATACTATTTTATATTGCAACCAGAAAAAATTGAAATATTTAATTTCGATTTCCAGTCCTGCAGGTTAGACACACACAGCATTCCCAGTTTTGCTCAAACGTTCTTATTGTATGACTGCCGTTTCACACAGATAGTTTAGATCAATTTAAAATTAAGATAGTAATGGTTCAGTTACATGTTGTTGTGCACTATAATTATTAACATAATATTTTAATATCATTTATCGAACGATAAGAAAAAATAAAAATAATAATATTTAGATATTATTGCGTTAGTAAATATATTTTGAACAAAATTAAAACCTTTAATAGTTTTATTGTAAAAAGTATAGATTTTTTAATAATACGTTTTAATAAATATTGTGAACTAAATTTGAAACATTTTAAATTTTCCATTTTTAAATACTAAAAAATATTATAAAATATTAATATTATTATTTTTTTTTTAATACAATAACTCAAATTAAATATTAACTTTATGCCAAATTTCACGTTTTTACCTGTACGGGTAGTACCTGTTAATTTTGATGATTAGTTAGGCAGTAAGTAATGAAAATTTGAACTTTGAAGTGCTCCCTGTTTGAAAAATCTTCTTTTAAAAACTCGATTTTTATAATGCCCTAAATTATTTCGGAGCACATTTGTGAGCTCAGATATTGACTGTCACAAAAACTTAAAAATCATTAACTAGTAACGGAAATCATATAATAACAACATTTATGCGAAACGGGGAAAGTCATTTTTGGCCAAAACGGGTCCCACCCATATACACTACCAACCTTTTTCTCATTATTCCACTTTTCATTCCGATGTCGAATAGCAAGTTGTCTTCTGTAATGTCCAACAAAATATGACCATCAACTAAATTATCCAAAAACTTTTCGGCGAACTCGCTAAAATCGATTCGTTTCACCCATTTATGTACTTCACTTACTGACCACAGGGGAACTTCCTCTTGATTGCGTGGTACCTCTTCACCGGTCAACATTAATGTTTTGGCCTCTAACTTGGACGCTATAGGGTTTTCGGCACTGGTTAATTTGTTCAGTGATTCAATCACGTCAACCACTCTAAATACGCTGGTCAAACGTAATTGCTTCTTGATCCCGGCTTCCAAAATATCGAAACCAAACAAATTGCGCGCTTCTTCTGGTCTGGAACTCAAAACCAGGACAAGTCTCTTCACCCATTTTTGAATATGGCCACGGGAACGCGAAGAAGCCGTATCGGATTTGACGAGTTCCGTCGGCTTGAAGACGGATGGATTAATCAGATCTATGGATTTGGATTTTATCGCGGCTACCTCGTCTTCCTTATTAGTAACCAAAACGACTATTGCTAATAAAGCGTCATACTTAAGGTGGTCGTCAGTGTTAAACGCCAATGCGAACAACCATGTGGGTACCTTAAATTTTGCCATTCTATCTTGGCATTCTGGTCCTCCATACGGCGATAAGTTTGCTAGACCACTGGCCCAACGTTTCAATTTCTCGGTGTCCTGATCTCGAAACTCGTGCAGGAACACGTCCAAACCACCGAGTTTTATTACATCGTTACACATGATTTCACTGTGTTTAAATAAGTTTTGAAGGAATCCTAAAAAAAAAAAATGTTTAGTCAGCAAAATATAATTGGGTTGGGATACGAAAATTCGTAAACACTATAATAGTATAGTTTACTAATTTGCTCACGTTACATATATTATTACCGAGCACATTATAATACGTATAATCGTATTTAATCGATAAACTTGAACAAAAATTGTCATCTTTTGTTCGGGAGCATATTTCGATTTGCAAATGTTCAACGCCATCTAGTGGGGTGGCATTTAACGTAACAGTCCATTTTAATAAAAAATAAAAACCAATTGGCAAAAATAATGTTTTAGGCGAGTAAAATATATATCTCACCGGTGCTGTCATATAATTTATCCACCGAGCTGATTTGATTTTTGTGCTCGCACACTATACGCAATAACTTCTCCACCCCCTTTTCCAGTATATATTTACGATTCTCTGTCATCAGACATTGCTCCAACAGCCTGGCACTGGATGGCTGTAGAGTTCGGTCTCTGGACATACAATTGTCCACCAACAAATCCAGTCCACCGGAATCCCGTAACGTGTTGCACAACGCGTACCCGAGTCGGCAGTTGGAAACGGCCCACGATTTGCATATCATGTCAAACATTTTGTCGATGAATCTGTATAGGTCTATGATTTGTGGACAATCGCCATATATAGGTGCAGTGAGGGTGTGCTCCAGGTACGAAGAATACTTTTGCATTGCGTTTTCGACATCGACTGCATTGAGCGCGAAAACCCGCATCAAGTCCAAATCGTCGAACATAATATCCAAGACATGTTCTATACGTTCCATCATGGCGTTGACTTTTGATCTCTAACTTTCAGCGATGACCCGTCTTGTAAAGACTGTAAAACAAAAGAAAAAAACGATATAACTAAATATGTGAGTAAATAATTATTTACTACCATTTGAGACATTCATACTGATTTGCACCAAACTTATTTTAATAGTTTACTCAAAAAAAAAAAAAAAAAACAGATTAGTTATACAGACGGTGTTTTAAATTTTAAAATGGACACTTATTATCAGAGAAAAAATATTAATAATTGTTTAAAATAATTACAATTTTATTTATAAAAAAATATTATACAATTTGTTTCGATGATCCTTTAGAATTTGCAGCTATATCACTCAAAATAATATGTAATATGTCTAGGGATAGGAGAGAGTAAAATTATTGCATATTAAATATTATTTTCATATTTATTCGTATCAGAGTATCATATTAAGTTAACTCGTTCATTCGTTGAAATTTTATAGTAATAATTTTATGACAATAATAATTATAATAATAATTAATATTATATTATTATGTTCTCAATATTGTGTCTTAATAAAAAGAAAAACGGTAACACGGCGTCTTGGATAGGCAATTTAGCTACACCTCCAAACTGGCTCATTTTCAGTTGTTTCAAATAACTGCTGCACTCCCCCAACCCTCCGATAATGACCAAGTGAAGTCATATTAGTTACTCAACTAGAGATGTCCCTGTAATGGATGATATTATGAAATCATTGTATACAAAAAACAATTTTGAGCGAAGACTGTCCGAAGCCCATATTAACCAAGTATATTTTATATTATTTCTACTGAAGTCATTTATTTTACTATTATACATTAAAAATGATTATAAAAATTAAAAATAATACAACAAGCTAAATTACTTTTTGACAATTTTTTTTTTTTTTTTTGTGAAGGACGTCGCACATGGGTGTGTTGTTTTAGCCTTACGTAAGTACGACATGGCAAGTGTCATTATTATTATTACATGTTCACCAGTTTCAATATTGTGCTGTTAGTTTTGTTATTAGAGTAAATCAAAGCTTCCATCAAACTTTTAGATAAAAAAATGTTCCTTGTTCTATTATTGGTTTTTTACGATATTTTAATTTTTAAGTTAGTCATAAGTATGCAAAGTATTATTATTTTAAAATGCTCAGAATTTTATTAAAAATTAAAATATTGAAAAAATACAAAGAGAGAATACATAATATAATGTTTTTTTACCTAAAAATATTAAAACTAATGAACGAAAATGTGTTATAGTGTAAGACAAGGACTACATATGAGCGTCATATTTTAAAGGTGGTCAACCATAAAAAAAACGTAGCCATTTCAAAATCATACATATAAAAAAAAAGTTATTAACTCTTTGACTCTAATTTGTATATATTCGTGATTTTTGAGAATCAAAAGGTTCCGTCTCAAAACATCAATTGGTTCAGGAGAGCCATTTAAAGCTACTTTAAACTTAAAACTGTATTTTTTTTCATGAATGATTTTAAATGATTTACACATTTAAAAATTAACGTTTTGAGTTGTCTCTTACAATTTTTTTTTTGTTTTCAGCACAACATAAAGTGAAAAATACAAAAATGTGAACATTTTCCGATAAGAACCAAAAATATCTTTCGATAGAATCTTTTGGTTATAAATATGTTTTTTTCTAACTAATAATAAAATTAGTTTATAATTTAAATTTTCTAGAGGCTGTTTTATTAATTTAGAAAATAAAGAGTACTAGATATATTACCTTGAATGTTATTGTATAAAATAAAAACAATTATTAATTTACATGCAACTCATTTTACATTATATATAGACCATAGTCTATTTGGTATGTATATACACTAATAATCTTCTGAATTTTCTGTATCGGTGTCAGTGCTTTTAACTCATCAATTATTTCCTCCACATCTAACGAGTTTTGCTTGATAAATATTGTCTGTAAGACATCTAACCTAAGTCAACATTGTTTTGGGTACATACCTAAATTGGGAAACATATGATACGTGAGTTGCTTTGCTCCTCAAGCTACCCATATACCAATTAATTTCGATTATTAATTGTCTTATAATTATTTTAAAATTTAAAATGTGTTGTATTCATAATATTATGCTCAAAAACTTAAAAAAATTCTGGTGTAGGAACAGATATATAGTGTATACTTAGTATTACTTTGTATACTTTGTACACTTACCCATGTATACCCACCACTGCACCACTGATTTCAAATAAACAGATAACTACGGATAAGTGGTGAATTCAGGAAATTGGAGGGACACACAATTACTAGATCAATGTGGATTGATACATAGGATTGTACCCAAATTCGCAGTTAAATTACTGACATAATATATGCATAGATATATTATTATTGCGCAAGCGAAATGCGTTCTTTCGGCGAACGGAGTGTATATTTTGCATGTGTATTATTCCACTATACATAGGTAATTTACCTATTTATAATTTATGATGCAGAATGGATAATTTATACTGATTATCAACTTAAAATGTTCAATTAAAAATTCAAAGTAGGCACACATTTGCATCATGTAGCTGCACACCATGCACACTCATCCGTACGCACACCTGTGGCAGGTAAGGAATATTATAACAAGCTAAATGATCAAATTTACCAACAGTACTTATCTAATACCTGACCTAGATCTGCATGATAAAACTACCTTATAATTTTAACTACAATTTATTATTGATTATAAACAATTGTTTAAATTAAAATGTATAATATTATATATTATTCTAACGTTTCCAACATTTTTCAGTTTATTAATAATACCTAATAGCATAATTGGTAGTCGTACAAACCGTATTCATATTATACATGACAATAAAATACAAACTATTTAAATCATTTTTAATAAGGTAATAACTAATTTAAACCATTGAGATAACCGTAATTCGGTTAATATGAAAAATTAATAGAATTCTATCTACCCAATGAATCGAAATTATAGATACTTATACAACTTGCCAATTTTTTTTTGGTCATAAAAACTCGTTATTATGTTAACAGATTTCAGACGAGTGTAATTTTTACTTTACAAAATATAGGTACTAATATTAAATATATAATACTATAAATACCTTTTCAGTACCAAAAATCATATGTTCAAACCGTCGCAGGTGGTTGAGATGATAAACCCGCTTGTCTGATCAATATTTAATGTCTTCCGAAAATCTTGAATACTTGTGCAAGCACGTTCGATGGTGGTAAGTAGAAAATAATGGAAACAGGGCTTTGCACCATTTTCTGATGCCGTGATACCCACTGGCGTCGAACAATTAATATATTATGAGCGTGTAATGTAACACGCTGAACAACGACTGCAGTTGACGCTCAACTGATTTTCAGTTTGCCACTGTTGCGCACATAAAGTTCCGCTCGCAAAAACATCAAACTGTTATTTCGGTCGCATGCGCACCGGTTCGCCAATACAGATGGACGTACATTATAAGACAATGAATATAATGTGTTATCTATTGTATATTATAGGTATACATTTTATTAATTGAAAAAAAAAATTCAAATACATAATTTGACATACCTTTGTATGTTTGTTTTGCAGCGTGTTGTTCAGAAAATATCTTAGAAGTAGATCATCGGACAATAATAAAAAATGAACATTAAATGTATTGCATGGTTTTTTTTCTTATAGATATAAATTAAAAATTATTTAATGATAATTATTCCGTATAGTCGTTATTATTATTATTACTGTTACATTATTTAAATGTGGAGAGTTTATTATAATATTAACATTTTTCAATGTTTTAGTTCAATAAAATAAGTGCAATAAGTGTTATTTGAATTCCATTACAAAATGCATTGTATATAATTATATTATATATAATATCTCCATTATACAAAAAAGCTTTAAAAAATAATTTCGGGAACAAGTATTACAGTTATTTTGTAAATCTTATGATATGGGTAGAAAGAAGATTTATATGAAAATAAAATTAGAGAATAGGGTAAATTAAAGGTTAAATAATAAGGAGGAGGAGAAGAAGAAGAAGAAGAAGAAGAAGAAGAAGAAGAAGAAGAAGAAGAAGAAGAGAAAAAGAAAGCAAAGAAACAATAATCAAAATATTTTATAAAATTAATAATTTATTTAATTTATTTTATAAATCTAATGATTTGTCTTACTCCTTTGTGTATGAAAAACCTTCTAACTATATACATCAATGAAAAATTGTCTAATGACTATTAATCAAGTAAAATAAAAAGAAAAAATAACGTGACTTATAATAGTTAAAGTAATTTAATAACAATTTTAATGCAGGGCACATAATCAAATTTTATTTAGTCATGCTATATTCATGTTAGATATTTTACCTGGCAATAATATTTACGTAACATTTTGTTGTTGAACAACAAACTATTGTTGTCGACTACAATTGGAAAAACATATTCGTTGCAAATGTTAAAATTCCCCAAATTCTTTTACGATGCCGAAAGTCCTGACACATAGATAAAATTAAAATATTAACTGCAAATGAATAATGAGTGTAATATTCATCTACTGAATACTTCCTTAATTTATTGACAATAATCAATATAATTCATTGAAATAATCAATTGCAAATGTATTTTAGATTTTCTAAATAATGATTACAATTTTGAAACATGAATAGTGAGAAACAATGATGGACCGATTTTATTAATATTTACATATTTACCTCTACGTATTTAATTGCGTACTAATTATTGCGTATTATAAACTTCGAGCGTGACGATAATACAATAAGATACAATAAGAGCAATAACCATACCAAACTGTGGTAGAATCATAATCAACTGATATTTAGTAAAAAAAGCTTATCTGTAAAATATGTTTTTTTTTTTAAAATACCTAATTATTTGGAAATGAATTCGTTGTTGAAAGTAAATGTATTAGGTAAAATCTATTTTAATAGATTGGGTCACATATCTTATAATGCGTATTAACTTTTATGATAATAAACTTAGAACGTAAATACATTTGCGATGTAAGAAAATGCACAATAACAAATAGAGAAGTTAGTCGAATAGCTACCTATATTATGTGCACTATATAATAGCACTATCTATACAAGAACGCTAACATATATTGCACAAAATTGTATTTTCTGACCAAATGCGTTAAAATATACATGTATCAATAACATTTTGAACGATGTCCGCTTACTCTCATGTTGGTAGAATTTTTGGCTGTGAACTATAAGTTGATGGCTTGATCAATTGAATGTACAAACCAATAAGTAATATGTACCTAATCTATAAGCCTGGCTAGGATTAATTAATATGCAATAAATAAATAATAAAAAATATACAATGAGATTACCAATATTTCCTAAACATAGAAATACCTAGGCAATTTTGTAAAAAAAATCATCTTAAATTATTTAAAAAGAAATTGAATAAACTATTATGTTCCTTTTTAATTTGTATGTTAGCTCTAAACTAAATATTTTCTGTTACTTTTATTTTTAAATAAACCGACTTTTAGATTCTGGGCGGAACGATGAATATGAATGTATCAATTGTTTTACAATGACGTGTGTATTTTTTGTGCACGTGTACACGTTTTATAGTAGTAAAAATGCTTCAGCCTTCGAGTTTATGGGTGATTTCTAATATGATTTGCATTTAATTGGTACTTTTATAGGGTATCAATATTATATTCTTTGTTATCATTGCCGTGAACCTATATCAAATATCTATTATCTGCAGTTAGAACTTGGAATAG
>PVMI01045904.1:4985-20170 GCA_008528875.1 Aulacorthum solani
TTAAAATAAAAATTTAAATAATATGCTGCTCTTTCATCAATTAATTAAAAATAAAGTTCACTTTAATTATACGATTGATAACTATTTGTTTTTTTTTTCGGAGAGCGGTAAATTGAGTCTCGGGGAAAAAAAGGTAGTAGTTATAAGTTGGGCAACAATAAAAGTACTATAGAACAGTGTTGTTCTGTGGTATAACCATAAACCTTATTGTTCTGTGCTTGTATTATACATATATCGATGACTATAACAAAACAAAATAAGAGATAAGAGATATCACCACGGCTATCTCTCACCGGTTATCAATTATCATTTCACCCGCCAGACATATGTTTTGCACGTCGTCGGTTTAACTATGACAATAATAATAAATTAATAAATAATAATAAAAATTAAACCAGTTTCGATATATTATAATTATTATTAATATACCACATAATCACAAAACTTATAATAATATTTAACAAGTGTTAACACATTAAAGCCTGCCTCATAAGTAATAACTATAGGAAATTTGTGGTAGTTTGACAGTTGTTGATGGATGACAAATAAAAAATGTGAATGATAATTAATTATTATAGTAATATTTCGTCGGCTTTCGTCGTTTATTCTGTCACACCGTCCCCCCCACGCTATTTGTATGCGTGTGATTACGAAAACGAAATTTATCGGTAAAACTTTCGATTACCAACAATGTTTGTAATATCATTATGTTCCTATCGGACCTGTTCAAGTACAGACATCAAATGTTGATCCGCATAAATGTTTTCCTGGCATTGGTAATAGGCAGTAGCCTGCTTTTGTTGGGTAAGTCTTTGATTCATATTATGCATCTTTGTCGAATTTTGGTGTGACAGTAATTACAATAATTATGAAAAATGTTTTGTTGTTATTGTTTTTTATTTTTGCCTGTATCACTATTTTAAGCAAACGCTTAGGTCCATGGTTCCATACTCTTTTAAGAACATTCTATCGTTCAAAGTGAAAATTACAATTTTTCTTTTTTAATTGTTACTAGGTACTCGCTTATCTTATACTTATTGTATCATTGTTATTAAACTTTTCTATTTTAGTTCTATTTGCATTAATAATACATTTATTATTGATACCATGTGATACTAGTTTTACTTATTTAAATTAAAATATTAGTAACAGTCTTGGGTAAAACTGTTAAACTAATATTAAACTTATTGTAAAATGTTCAATTCTTACTTGTTTGTTAGGTTAGTGTTTTTTATACTGCTAATTACAGTTGATTGCCTTTTTGTTTTGATACATTTGTCAACATTTAATTCAGTATTTATATAGAAATATGTTGTAACAAAATAAACCTTTTTCGTCATCTTATTAATGATTAATTTATAAAGCATAAGAATGTACTACTGATTTATAGAAAACCACATTTAAACACCTATCTAGTTTGAATAACAGTTGAAACACTTGAATTCAAACTATATCTGTTGCTAATCATTTTTTTTTATTTTGAATATTTTAATCGCATTTAAATGTATTCAGTCTTATTAAAGTGTGTAATATATTATTTTAATTATTTTTTCAGGAATTATCTATTGCTTTGTATCGAATAATGGTATCCCAAACCATGAATTTCAAATATCAAACAAAAGAGAGTTTCAGCATTTTGGAACCGCTGAATCTGAACATAGTACAGATCTTATTAATAAGCTGAAAAAGGACCTTGCTACCGCAAATGAGAAAATAGAACAACTTGAAAACAAAATGCAAGGATTTGAAGAACGTATTAAAAAACCATATCCAAATGTCAAATATTTAAACTATCGTTCAAAAAAACGTATTTTAGTAAGATGAAAAAAAATTACCCATGTTTAAATTCATAGATAAAATGTTAAAATGAAGATTCCAATGATACCATATTGAACTCTCTCTCTCTCTCTCTTATATAGCCTTATATTCGTATATTACAAATGAAAATTATTTATACTTCATACTTATGTAATAATTTTATCTAGTTTATCTGTGATTTTAATATAATCATTGAACAACCAATATTGAAAAATGAATACTAAAATAAATTTTTATATGTAGAAGGTTAAAGTTGAGGTTTAAGTAATAAAAATTGGAAGTAATAATAACTATTAAATACTAAAACTTGATTTATTACGATTTGTTAAGAAATTAACCAACTTTAAAATTGTATTATGTTACTATTTTCCAGGTGACTGGTGGTGCTGGTTTTGTTGGATCTCATTTGGTTGATAAATTGATGAAAGCCGGTCATGACATTACTGTTGTAGATAATTTTTTCACTGGAGTTAAAGCAAATGTTGAACAGTGGATTGGTCATGCTAACTTTGAGTTAATTCATCAAGACATAGTCAATCCTCTGTTTGTTGAAGTAGATGAGATTTATCATTTAGCTTCACCTGCATCACCTCCACATTACATGTTCAACCCAGTAAAAACAATTAAGACTAATACAATAGGAACAATTAATATGTTAGGTTTGTAAAAAAACACATTCTTTAAAGGAATCTAAAGTTAAAAAAAGACCAACAGTTGTTAAAAAAATCATTTATCACTAATAACATTTAAAAAAATACAATATAGCTAGACACTTCTTGGTTATTTCGTTTAAGTAATTAAAAATTAGAATTTTTAAATGTTTTTATAGAAAATTGAAATGGAATATTAAGAGAATGTCACACCCACAAGTATTTTCTGCAAACATTTAGCATATAACTTTGCATTCAGCTATTACAATGTTGTGTTGATGGCAATAAAGATAAGAACATTATATGTGTTCTCACTTTTGTTTTTTACAATAATTTAGTTATTAAGCTGTAGACTATGGTATTTCAAAATTTCAATATTTTACATACTGATGTCTCGCTTAACAATTTAAATGATTCATTCTAATATTATAACCATTAACACAAAATTTAAACTGCTGAACTCAAATTTTCTAGGTTAGTTTGTTAAATAGTGAAAACACTTGTGGGTGTGACATGACCTACAGAATACAAAATATAAATTAAAACACATGTATATTTTCACAAGTGGTCCTAATGTCACTACAACCAATAATTGTAGCACAATTAAAAAATTATTTTTAACAATACTGTTTCTTCTAGAAAAGAACTTTAAAGGCATTATTCATATTTAGCCATTTAGGACATCAAATTTGTATATGAGATAGTTTTTTTTATTTTGCCCTATACATTTTGTATATAGCTTATTATTTATGGATCTTTGTGGTCTTGATTCCGTATGGACATTAATTAAAAATAAATTTATGAATTTTAATAATTAGTGTAAGTAGGAAAACATTGAAAATATGGATTGTTCTGAATTATCCCATGTCTATTTTTTTTTCAGGGCTGGCAAAGCGAGTAGGTGCCAAAGTCTTAATTGCAAGCACTTCTGAAGTCTATGGTGATCCTGAAGTACACCCCCAACCAGAAACTTACTGGGGTCATGTCAATCCAATTGGTATATACTATATATTCAATATTTCAATATTGTATAGTTATTGTTATGATTGTTACTAAATGTGTTTACAGTTTGCATATTTATTTGGTGGAAACTTGAAACAAATTAGATTTGACACATATTAGTATTTTTATTTTTATTTTTTTCATATTGTGTAGCTTTTTAAACAATTGTGTATATTTTATATTTTATATTTTAATATAACTTTTAAAATATAAATCCCACTATTTGTT
Source organism: Aulacorthum solani (assembly GCA_008528875.1). Taxonomy (NCBI): domain Eukaryota; kingdom Metazoa; phylum Arthropoda; class Insecta; order Hemiptera; family Aphididae; genus Aulacorthum; species Aulacorthum solani. The sequence goes on from PVMI01045904.1 coordinate 8,684, forward strand.
TAGTTTTTGAACTGATTAATAATTTTAAATATTGTATTTAATGCACGAAGTTCTGAGCTTATGTATAACTATAATTATTGTTGTATGATTTAGGTCCACGAGCTTGTTATGATGAAGGTAAAAGAGTTTCAGAAACATTGAGTTATGCATATGCAAAGCATGAAAAAGTATCTGTTCGTGTTGCCAGAATATTTAATACACATGGACCTCGAATGCATATGAATGACGGACGAGTAGTTTCCAACTTTATACTACAGGCTCTCCGAAATGAGCCGATTACTGTAAGAAATACAATGTTACATAAAATATTCTAATTAATTGTATGTTATTTTTCCAATTTTTATATATTTTATCTTTTCTAGGTATATGGTAGAGGTAATCAAACACGTTCATTTCAATATGTATCTGATCTAGTAAATGGATTGATTGCCTTAATGGATTCCAATTATACACAGCCAGTCAACCTTGGAAATCCAACTGAACATACCATTAATGGTAAATTTTACTTATAGTTACTATTTTTTTCCCAAAAAATATAAAATGAATGCAATTTTGCAGAAACTAATTTCATTACATGTTTAAAGTTTAATGGATTCATGAATCAAATTTTAATATTTAATGATTTTTAATCTGTACGAGATAAAGATAAATATAAGTATAAATAATAAATATGTATCCATTCAATTGAATATGTGTATGTTTAAGAAATGGAAACTAGGTTATCAAGTCAATTAATATTTTTGCATTTTTTGATATTTTGTCAAGGCATATCAATGTAAAATATATAAATAAATAACAATAACAGTTAATGCTTAATTGTTCTTTAATTGTTAAACTATGATTTTATTTATTTTTATCAAATAGTAGAATTTCCAGTTAAACGTTGATGATTGATAAATAATGTATTATTTATGTGTTACAGAATTTGCTGTAATAATTAAAGGGTTGGTTGGTGGAAAAAGTAAAGTTATCACAACGCCTGCTGTAGAAGATGACCCACAAAGAAGAAAACCTGATATTACAAGAGCTATGACTTACCTAAATTGGAAGCCTAAGGTATATAATATGATTTTGTAATTAGTACTAAAAAAAAATTATTTATATAAAGTAAATTATATTGTACACAAACTTTCATATTGATCTTAATGTATATTAGTATATTACTATTACTATTTAATATAATGTAAACTAAAATATTATTTGTTTTAATAACTAACTATAAACCTTTTCTTTATTATTTTACTGATAACCCCAGAAGTTCTAGACTGAGGTCATAACTATTCCGATGAACTATCTATTTTCCTATTAACCTAACTATAAATTTGGATTCAACTATTTAAAATCAAAAAGTAAACAATTGTGTACAATATAATATTCTTTTTTGTATTCACGGTTTTAATTTACATAAATAAATAGAGTAGGTACACATTTATATGTTCAAAAATACATATTTACTCTACATGTGTAGTATGCACTGTAAATTTGAATTTCATTATGGTAAAAAAAGTAATCACACATCTTAAAATAATGATCTTTATATCAATTATTTATGTCAAATTATCCTTGTTTAACTATGTATATATTTTAATCTTTTGATTTGATTTATGGTCACTAATTATATTAAAAGCACCAATTGTATTCATCATATTTTACAGGTGGGCTTAAAAGAAGGTTTGAAAATGACAATTAACTACTTTAAACAAGAAATAAAGAAATCACAAAAAACAGTTTGATGTATAATATTATTATACTACTTATGAGTTATTAATTTTTATTTCAACTCGTGTGATAAATAATATTTTTACTGTTTATACGATTAATTTATTTTAAATTTGTTAATTATTGAATTTAAATTGATTTTATGAAAATGTAGTACACTATTTATATGAATGTGACAATTGTTTTTTATTTATGTTTATATTTATTTAGTATTTTTTTGTAAACTTCTGTGATCTCTATAACATTTTGTCTTAATGTGTTACGTAGTTATTTTCCGTTTGTTGCGTTTGTTAATTAAATCTGTTAAATAAAATGAATATATATATTTTTTAATTGAAGAATTATTAATTAATTGCTAGCTAAATTACCTATATGAAACCATATTAACTTTAGTCGTCAACAATTTTCCCTTTATAAGTTATATGTCTGTAGTAAAGTTAGCCCATCAATCATATGAAGCATCTAAAACCATATATGTTGTTAACAAATTAAATAACAAACAAAATATAATGCTCATACAAATAAATAAACATTCAATGCATTTAAAATCATTTCATTTGAAAGTTGAAAATATTGAACACTTTTTACATTTTACTTTGGCATTAAATTCATAGTAAGTAATAAATTATAAGTTTTTTATTACCTCTATAGGGACATTATTGTTCCTGAGATACATTTAATGACAAGGATAGGTTAGGTCACTGATGCTCAACCCACAGCTTGTCCACAAAGGTATTCTATGTGATCCCTTGTAAATGTATTGATTAAAAATTAAATATTTTAGTTATTTCAAATGAAATATCTGTATTTATTTGTGAGTTCCAAAAACACAATAATAATACAGTGAAAACTGTCTAAGGCGGAATCGCATGGGACCAACAAGAAATTCCGCTTTTAGCAGTTTTCTGCTTTATTCAATAAAACGGCAAAATTCCGGATTATTCAATTCAAATAAATCAACATGCTTCATTGCTTTTATCATTTTACCGTTTTCTACAAAAATATAAAATAATTTATATTTATGTTTATAAATTATGTACATTATAATTATATTTTATTTTTATTATTATTTTGTACAAAGATTTTTAAAATAAATAAAAAATGAAATTACCTTTTAACCATTCTTCTTTAATTCTATTTTAATTTTTAAGATGTACATTGTACACACACGAGTGTAATTTTTCCGGTTTATGCAAGGTTTTTACTTGCATGGGGCTTACAAAATCGTTTCGTTTCCGCATTATGAAGGTTCCTTTTTATTGAGATTCAGTGTCTATATAAAACCAGGAACATTCGGGAACCATAGAAAAATTCCGTATTTGGATAGTTTTCGGTTTTATTCAAGGTCCGTTTTAGACAGCTTTCACTGTAATAAAACTAAAAAATGTACCTAACTAGATGGTGATAGATACATTGCCTAGGTACCTGTAAACTATACCCAAAAACCCTTATATTAAATAATTTAATTTTCATTAAAGGGAAAAAATATCAAGTAACATACTACTTTTTAAATCAAAAAATATAAAATGAATAATAATAATAAACATAATATAATAAATTATTTTTTCTATCGGACATTGTACTGAAATTTTACAATTTAATTTCGACTTACTAGAGCAGTACACCGCGCAATATCAAGAATTCAGGAACATAGGTACTGAAACAACTATATATTATTACTATAACTTGTATATTTATAACAAAGTATACACACCCCAATGTGTACTATTTTTAGTGGCTAATAAAAGTCAATAGATAAACATACAAGTCCGATATAATTATGTGTATATATGCAATTGTGACTAGGAAGGGACATGACTCCCTCCCCCCCCCTCGGTTCATAGTATTGTACCTATACCTGTACATTTTTGTTACTGAGAGAAATAATCTCTCATTAAATGTCATATTTCTATCAAACACGTGTATTTGGTCATTTGATTATAAATTATGTCATTATTTTGAGATGGAAAATATAAAATCTAACTATGCATAATTTGAATATTTTGTTTGTGCCTCCATCACCATAAGACATTTCTAAAATATGCCTCTGAATTCTGATTGTGACTATTCGTATTTATATAGTTGGTACCTCGGTGGCTCCCTCTAAGAAAAAAGGTTAGGCATCACTGCCCACTGGGTTAAGTGGTAGGTACTTAACGAGAACTTTTATATATAAGCACTTTACGTGCAATGGTTTATATCGTAAATGATTAATACCTCTGGTACCACAATGGTGCAATGTAACCCGATGAGATCATAATTAATTTTAAATTTTGATTATACGTGTTTGCTTACAAATATTTAATAAGCAAAAGTTGAAAAGTCCCTAGAAATGTATTAAAATTATTATTGCTCAATCCTTAAAGAAAAAAAATATAGGTACCTAACCATAATTATTGGAAACATATTTACTCAATCACTCTTCACGAGGTGTTACACACCTACCTAATACTCATAGGCATCTCCATGGGCGAAAATTGAGGAGGGGGTGGATCCAGCCCCCAAATATTGAAATATCTCATTAGCACCCCTCAAAAAACAGACAGCCCTTTAGCCCTCGCAGTTCACATTGATACACAAATGTAAGCCAATCCCCCCTGAAATTACAATAAATTTATGCCTATGGGCACCCCTCTGTATCAATACAAACTGACAGTATTTTTTTAAATTATGGACTGGAGCAAGTATAGGTACTGACCAGGTTTTATTCTTTTAATTAAATTACTAGTTATCAGTTTTTAAAAACAAAATTACAAAATCGCTTTATAGTTACTTCCATATGATGATTTGAATCAGCAATCTTATTGCAAGTTCAATGATTTTCAGTTCGAAGAATATGTTATATATTAATATTACTACAAAGTAGATCTTATTTTATAATTTAAACAATTGATGTTAATACAATTTTAAATTTTTATGTAAAATGTAATTATGTACTGAATTATTTAAAATAATAGAACCTCTATAAGGGGGGGGTGAAGCTCTCCATTTTGTCTTTATACAACAAATTATAATATACCACCCAGAACAAAATCATCACTGCGTGGCTACGTATTTTATTTACATTGCATTAACAAAAAATGATCTGCTATGACTCATGGAACTTGATGTATATTAATATGCTCAACTTTAAAATGTATAGGTAGATACCTACGAGGATTCAATCATGAGTACCTATGTGTCGACTTTTTTTTATCAGCAAATTATATTTATTATACTTGTAAATTAGTTGTAAGGTTAGGTTGTAACAGACACTGTTGTAATTAGAATATTGCTATCAATATGTTGGTTTTATTTTATATATTGGATAAGTGCATACTAAAATTAAACCTATCTACTTTAAAGTATGTCTGTATTCGTTTATTAGTGGACCGTACATCACATAAACCATATACGTCCATATAGATACTACGGTGGTAGATAGGTACCTACCTAATCCTAATTTATGGATTGAGTTAAAATTGAAATTATAATATGAAATGGATTCAGTTATTGTTAGAGCAAAATTATGGAAACCGTTATTTAGTGTGTTCTTAATTTTTTTCATCCGAAACCTATAGATACATAGACAAGTACGGTAGCTGTCTCCGTTAATACATATTTTTTTTTTTAGTATTATTGTTTTTTTATACGCACATTGCACAATACTTATATTATATAAATTCTTATAGATACTGGTTATTTATTACCTAATAGGCTCATTTTTCATATAATTGCTCGAACATATAGGGGCATAAAAAGGAACGGTATAGAACGGAATTAAGCAGGAGGGACCTTTAGATTTATTATTGATTAATAATAGTGATTAGTCAATCAGATGAATCAACTTGGCCAGGCAGAAATTCCACGAGAAACTTTAAGCAAAACTTACGCCTGAGTTCGGCTAAAGACGCAATTCCAAATTTAGTGACGACAGGAGAATAATCGTATGGAAGATGTTCAACGCCTAACAATTATCAGAAACAAGCAACCGTCGTTGCACTCCTTCAATTTAAAGAGAGACATCATTAGCAGAATAAGGACACCAGACACCTACCCCATATTCCAATATAGACCAGACTATGGAACAATATAGTTATCTCTATCTTATATATTGCATACAGTTTATCATATTATGTAAAAAAGAATCAAATGTTCCGATTCTTTTAGAAATATTTAAGTTGTCCGCGTACGGGCCCGCATTTCTATTACACACATATATATATATTTGTTTTCGTGTGTAATACTATATGTCCGGCGCTTAACACCCTCTAAGAATAGGTAGTAAGGCTGATTCTATTATATAGTTGTCACGCTTTTTGGGTAACCGTACGTCCTATACACCGCAAGTCGATACAGTCGACATACCGCCAAATTCGCAGGAGCTATATCGGCGTTCAACAATAGAAATTTAAATGACGAATCTAATTTGTAATTCCTAGCAAGCCTATTGATAAATCCAATAGTCTTCGAGGCTTTGCAACAAACCATATGTGGTTTTGAATCAAGTGAAGTGGTACCTAATTCTAAAATCAAGATGAATTACGAATTTATCAGCACATAAAATATTATAGGAATGGAATATTTCAATAGTTATTGACAAATGGTTGAGCGTGAAAGTTAGATCTTATTCTTACTTAGATACACTATTTGAGGACCAGCCTAAACTTCAATCCAAACCAATTTAAAACCTATCTAGATCACTTCAGAGATGAAGGCAATTATCCAGTGGTGCAACCAGGGTGGGTTGGGGGTTATAACGCCTCCCCAACTGGAAATCTTGTTTTTTGGTTGCCAATATGTTATCTCATATGTAATAAATGTGTTGAAACCCTATTTTAAATAAGTTATTAAATTATAATATTTATGTTTTTTTATAGGTAATCAATAATTACCTATGTAAGTATGATCCACGATTAAAGTTAGTATCTATAGCCGTGGTGGCGTGGTATGATCTAAGGATGATGGGGTGTTTTATGGAGTGACCTTTTGTCGTTATCGCGTGGCTTTATGTCGTGTGGTTAAATGCATACAGTTTGTCCACCACTGGTTTTTGTTATCCCCTACCACGAAGATAGTACCATAGAATGCTATTCTATGATGGTACTACATGGTACTATTATCTTTAATAGTGCCCCTATCTATGAAATAAATACAAGCAAAACACAAAAACATAATAATATTATTATGTCATACCTATTTTGGTTTTTGATAAAAAAAAAAAAACGAGTGATATAGGACTATTGATTATAAATATTATAAATATTATGATATAGTGTAATATACAAGATATTGACTATTTCTTTATGATAAGTACCTAGTAAAATAATTAATTGTATGAGGCTCACCTTGCACGTTGGTTATATAAGTACGACTTACGTAAAGACGTCTCACAATAATCAGTAATTACAGTACGTAGTTTAAAAGCAATAAAAAAAAAAAAAAAATACAGTACGTAGGTATATAAACGTAATTTAATAAATTGAGAACTTTATTCGCTATTCAACTGCATTGGCCGTGCTAGTGATAACACCGACCACCAAAGGCTAAAAACATCTCGCTCTGGGAAAGTGACCGGCTACTCGACTCATAGAAAAGTAAGTAAAAAACTGACCAAGAGACGATACTGCTCAGCGCTCAGACATGGCATTGGCGACTAGCAGACTGGCAATAGTGACAGGTGGCAACAAGGGCATTGGGTATGCTATCGTGAAGGCTCTGTGTGAGCGATTCGACGGCGATGTTTACCTGACAGCCCGTGACGTTGGCAGGGGAGAGGCTGCGGTCGGCCGGCTGAACGAGCTGGGCTTGAAGCCTAAGTTCCACCAGCTGGACGTGACCGACATCAGTAGTGTCGCCGCATTCGCCAAGTTCGTGGCCGACAAGTATGCTGGCATTGACGTACTAGTCAACAATGCTGCGATCGCCTTCAAGTCAGCCGCCACTGAACCTTTCGGCATACAGGCTGAGGAAACGATCCGAGTAAATTATTTTGCACTGCGGACTGTGTGCGACGCGCTGTTTCCTTTGTTGGTGCCTGGTGCTCGTGTGGTAAATTTGTCCAGCTCTGCTGGCCGACTGTCATTAGTTCCGGGCGAAGAGCTGAAGCGAACGCTGTCCTCGCCTCTATTGACCATAGACGAGCTGGACACTCTAATGCGCCAATTTGTGGAAAAAGCCAAGAGTGGTAATCATGAACAGTCTGGATGGCCATCGTCAGCGTACTGTGTGTCCAAAGTTGGTGTTTCTGCACTTACATTTATACAACAGAGAGCATTTGATGTAGACCCCAGGACAGACATTGTGATCAACAGTGTCCACCCTGGCTACGTTGACACTGACATGACCAGTCACAAGGGACCGTTAACCATTGAACAGGGGGCCGAAGCTCCAGTCTATCTGTCTCTATTGCCTGCAGGTGAACAAAATGTTAAAGGCTGCTATGTCTGGAATGACAAGACCATTAAGGACTGGTACAAATGTTAAATAAAGTACACATAACAGAATTTAACTATGTCTAATTAATGTATACCTTTTGATTGCATTATTCACTTCTTGTTGTTAGTATACAAAATACCTATTTTACTACATATATTTCTATTTATACACACTTTCTACATTCTGTAAGATAAGGTTTTTTTTTTTTTTGGAAATCACCTTTGTTATATTTACTCAATTAGATACTACTTACTGTGTACTTTTATTTTTGTATATTTTCATAAAAAAATATTTTTATAAATTGCAATTACTATTGTACTATGGATGTATAACACATGCTATTATTTTATTTTAGTATACTATTAATTAAATGTATTTAATACAATTTAATTAGATAGATCAGTTTGCATGTTGTAGGTACAAACTTTGGCTGAATTTTCACTTACTTTTTTGTGTATTAGGAATTATGATTTTAAATCTTTGAAGTTTGATGCACGTTCAAATAAAGTCAATCGATATCTTAGTATTCAACTACCTATTAACCTTAATCGAAACCCTGGTTAGTGAGTTTGTATCCTTTTATTTCTTGAAGTAGTGTCACTAGAAGCAACCATGTCTTGTTATTTCTCTTAGAACAACTGCTTAACTAATGGAAAATAAGTAAAGAAAATATTATTTTTCGGAAGCTGAGAAAAATGTCATGTATGAGCTGCTTTTAAGCTTTCTATAGGNNTATAGGGGTTGGTAAAATAGGCTATAAACATACTCTAATTATCAATGAATTTTGATATAATTTTTTATTGAAAACTGTTTTTGAGTCTAGCTAATGAACAGACAGACAGACCATGAGACAATCATCCATATATATATATAGATGAATAAATATGTATGTTTGTAGCTTATACTATATTCAAAAACTAATTGACCTATTTTAACAAACATTTCAATTTGCAATTTTTATTAAAATATGCATTGTAAATATATTCTACTTTCATTAAAAAAAAATTATTATCTCTCAACGGCAGTGTTATAAAAATAATTTTCTATAAGTCTTTTTTTAAAGTCTTTTTTAGAAAAATTGTTTTTTTTTTATATAAATGACATGTGTTACTTTTTTATTAAATGTGGCAGGTATTATACACTTCACATTTCACATATCACCATCCATAATTTACCTACGAAATATCAATATAATAGATAATATTATGTTATTTTATTCCAATAATTCTTGTATAACAAATATTTTTTAGAAAAAATATTATTTATAAAAGTGTTTCCATCCATACGCCTCATCAATAAAAAGATAAACAAATAATGGTTCATCTAGAAGTTAGGTTAAACAAAAAATAAAAATGCTAATGTGAAATTGAAAATAAAAATTGAGTAGTAAGGAAAGTACGTAAGTTAATGATTTGCTGTACCTACAGTAGGTGTTGAGTGTACCTCGTAGAATAGATCATAAACAGCTAATAGTTAAATCATTAAAAAAAAATGGATGTGATACATTGGAATTCAACAATGAATCATTGCATACAAAAAACTATTTTTCTTTTTACACATATGTATATGTAAGACAATATGCATAATATTAATATTATGATATAGATATCTTTAAGTGGGTAAAAAATGAATAGGTATTTAATGTAAGTCTCAGGATTGTGGATTCTTAACTTTGGTTTATCAATGTATAGTTTCTGGTAGCTACCTACTGTGAAGTACCCTTGGTCAGTTATTGCTTAGGTACCTATTTGCTTATGCTCCAGGTGGTACCTACTTATAGTAATTTATTATAGTATTTACTATTGGGCATTTAGCACATAACTAACTAGTATGTTAATATGTTGTTAGTTTGTATCTATTTAAATTCTAAAGGTACCTACAAATCAAAAAGGTGGGAAAGACAAATAGGTAACAGCTCAGCAACTCTGCTAGGTGTTGTAGGTAGAAGTTAATAGGTGTTGAGTAATGAGTGTTCCTCGTCATTGAAGAGTAGGTCATTTTTAAATTTGAATTCAATGTTAAATTTAATCATGTGCATATGAAAAAAAGATTTTGAGCGAAGACGGTCTGTCGCCGTCAGACTATTAGGTATCATTTTATTTATTTTATTTTATACAAAACTGACTTGCTCCCAAGTAAATGGGTAGGTACATAATATAAAATGATTTAATATTATGGGGCCTGAGGTGGCACGGCGGTTGGCCACAGTCGTCAGTCACTACCATGTGCTGAGATCGGGCATCGGCCGTCGCCCGGGTACCTCGCCCTACATGGCCACATACACTTGTTCTGAACTAATCGTATACCCCCACAGTGAAAAATTAGCTTATAACCATCACCTCGACCATCACCAAATGGCTTATGTGGTCTAATGGCCTATGAAAAACCTATTGAAACAACTATAGCGTTCACTCTACATACATATCTTTTTGATTTATAAATATATTATTAACAATTTCAACTTCTGACACGCATGGTTAAAAACGGAACCAATAAGTTTACACTGAAATTTAGTAATTCGTGTTACTCTTATTACGATTTTTTTCCGTGTACCTACTAAATTATTTTTATGAATACATTTTTTAAATTTACAATTATACATAAATCTAAGTACCTAAATATAATGGTGTATACACCTATATAAGACAGAGAAGATTCGAGGCAATACCGATGAGGTGAGAGCAAAATATTATACCTACATACAGGCGGGTCCGCCTCGCAAGGCCGCTGTAGCAGTGTCAAACACTCTACTGCAGTATCTCGTCCGCACTTGGATGTTTTCTTTCGCTCATGTTCAAGCCTCGAGGGTCACGTGTCACGATGGTCGTCAGTAGGTGGGGTAGGGTAGGTGGAGTGGGAGGCAGGAAGGTGCAGCCAAGAAGGAGAAGGAGGGTGAGGAGGTGGCGCGCCAAGAGCGGACGCGTTTTCCGTATTCGCAGTTTTCCTTTCCAGCGGGGCCGCGTTCCAAAATAATTCGGCTCCTCCCCGTCACTCGGATCGGACACGCCCCGCACGCTGAAGTCACGCACGGAAATCCCTTTGCACCCCTCGTGTGCATCGGCCGCGTCGAGTCGTGCTCCGCTGTACCGCGGTACATTTTACAATCGTACAGCGTACGTCTGCTCTCTATCCCCGCTAACACGTTATAATGCCCACTATTTGATACCGGCTCTCGTTTGTTTACATCGTCGCGCCACCTCCGCCGCCGACGTCTGCACTGCGGATGACGCGCCGAACAAAAGGTAAGCGCATAATCAAAACGCTATGAACACTCTATATATGTCTATATGTATGTAGGTGCATATAGCACAACCCATAGATTTGTATACCGGTATGCGTGTGTGTGTGTGT
>PVMI01045912.1:0-16571 GCA_008528875.1 Aulacorthum solani
AAAAAATTTAACATAACTCAGCACTTAAAAACAGATAAACATATTAAAGCAAAGAAGCGCCATCAAAATAAAATTGAAAAAAACAACAGTTTCTTACAAGCTACCAAAAAAACTCTTTTAATGTCGATTTATGTAAAGCATTTATAGTGGCAAACATTCCTTTAAATAAATTATCTAATCCAGGTTCATATTTTGTTGTTTGCATATTTTTAGCGCATATTTAGCGATATTTAACTTACTACCTATATTAATTTCAAATTTGAAAGTGATTAATTAATAAATTTACTTTTTTTTTCTTCATATTTTGTTGTTTTTATTACATATTTTGGGATAGTTAAAGTCATATTATAGCGCATATTTATGCAATTTTAAGTGCTATAAAATCCCAACCCTGGCCATAACTTAATGAGTGAACATTTCTTATTGACGCAGAAATGTTATTTTTAATTGTTTCTTTTTTTACTATTATGTAATTTGTTTTAGAAGTTGGAACTCCTGGGCCTCCCACGAGTCTTCTCGGTGGGGCCCTGCGTTCATATATATATGAATTTAAAATGAAATTAATTAATTAATACACAGCCCCAATAATTTTAACAAAAATGTGTGCATATAACATGTTTTATGCACAATGAGTATTTATATCAATAAATAGTATACACTTTGGGTTAGGGGCTTGGGGATCACTAAAAAATAGGGCAACATAGTTAAGGTTTACTGGTGAAAATGTAACTTTTGTTTCCATTCCTATAATTTTTTTTCAAAAATTATTTTAGTCAATAATACAAAAGGACAAAGACAAAATATAAAAAAGAACCAATCATTGAATTTTATTATATCAACAAAGTACTTATTTAAGTACTACAATACTGTGAAACAAATTTAAAATTTTCTTTTCATAGTATATGGTTTAACAGCTATTACATAGAAAATGTACCCAAAGTAAATGCGCTATGACAAAAAAAAAAAAAAAATACATGCATTTATTTATGAATATTATATGCCAATTATATTAAAATAATAACTAAAGGTCAAAAAAAAATTAATAATAATAATAACAAAAGAAAAAAAATCATATATACAATAATTTAACAAATTTAGCTAAAACAATAAGGGAATTAGGAAGTTCTTTGATTAAAAAACAAAATATGAACATAAACGATGAAATAAAAGCATTGATTATACATAATTAATAGTTTATGTATAATTAATGACAGTGATCAAAAAATTTTTTATTTACAAACTATTTTACCTTAGAACAATTTTTTAATAATAATCATTGTAAATATACATCGTTATTATTTATTATTATTACATGGTAACAAACATCATATTATATTTATGATGAGATTTGCTAAAAAAAATTTACATCATCAATGAAGGCACAAGAAATTGCATTTTGCAGTTTGACCCAAGTTTACTTTGTTACGTACAAAAAAAAAATACAAGACAAATAATAACATTTATTATATTATAAATTAAACTTGGTCTTTTGACTAGCTTAACAAATCAGATTAAATTTTCCGTTTGAAAAATAAAACAATGATTATTACTTTGATCTAGGAATTGCAATATTAGTTTTCCAATAAGTTATACATGGGTAAACATAGTAAATTTTTACAGCATTTAAAGACAAGTAGTTTCATAAAACATTATAAGACACATTCTGTAGTCGGATACATGTCTATGTAAATATTATATATTTTTTATTTTTATTTTATTTTTACATTTTTATTATTAAAAATTTACTTTTAGTATATACATTGTTAAGACTTGAAATGTCTTTATCACAAAGTCTAGTAGAAAAAAATCCCTGTCAGTCAATTATCACGTATGGTAGTATGACAAGCGGTTCACCAGTATCGTTTGCCCTAGTTAAGACCTCGTGCCACTCTCTAAACGTTTCACTGTTTTCCCAATTACCAGTAACGCCTTCTATTTGAGCTCTGTCTACCAAATCAGTAGGCGACAGAGGGGGTCGTGGAGGTGATGGTGGAGGTGAACTCCAGTCTATGGCTTCTAAGTCCAGAGGAGGTAATCTATTATATATTTCCTGTATTTGACGGTCAATGTCTGCAACTTTAGGTCGACTAGGTTTATCAACTTTTGTTATAGACGGTTCGTCCTGGAACTCTTGTACAGGTATTTGTGGTTTTTCCTCTAACTGATAATTTTCATCATCCTTACGTAATGATGCAATTATTTCTTGGGTGGTTTTCAGTTTACTGGCACCAACGCTCACCATTCTTTCCAAATCCACAGGATTGGTAGGTTTTATCCCCAGTTTTGAGGAATTTTTCCCACCTTTTTTACGGCCACGTTTTTTCGGACCCTGTGGTTCTAAAATAGGATCAGGTTCTGGGCTGAGCTCATTAACTGGACTAGGTACTGGTTCTGGTATTTTTTGAACTGGTGGTGACATGATGGCTGAGCTCAGAGAAGGCATTCCATTTAATTTTGGTTTCTGTATAATAAAAATAATAATCATATTACAAAAAAAATTGGAATACAAAATTTATAAGATTCGTTCCATACTTTAAGAGGAGCTATACATTGATCAGGTGAAGTCATAGGTCTTTTACTATGGTTGCTAAGCATGCCATTGGGCTGTGAGGAAGGAAGCTTAGCCTGTTGTATGACTTGAGCACTATTTATCATTAGGTTACGCCATCTCTGTACAAGCTCCTTTGCACGTTTGGCCAACTGTTTGTCCAAAGTTTTACGTCGTAATTCATTAACCATTTTACCAATACGAGTTGCCTAATAAACACAAACATAAATATTATAAATTTATATATTAAATCGAAGTGATGAAAAATAATATTTTAAGTCAGTAATATAAAAGTAGGTAATACAGACTAAGTATACAAATATCACACTTATTGAATTTGAATTAAATATATAATACAAAATTGATGTATTTACATATTTTATGAAAGAAAAAATTAATTAATTAATTTTAAGTACAAAAATAACCCTGGTTGAGATTATAATTTATTTTACTCTGTATTTATATACTACATGAATAACGTCAATTTATTCTATACAATTTAAGGACTCAAAAGTTTGAAATAATAAAACCTAATTACTCCCCGAGGCTTCAAAGCTAATAATATGTTATATATGTATACTAACTTAAAAATAGCATTTTACAACTGATGAATATAAAAATATTACCTCGAGCACCTCCGTGGTAACCGGTAGTTGTTCAAGGGTTGAAATAACCTCGAACACTGTAGACATATCGGTAACCTGGATATACACATTTATAAATATTTAATTAGGTATACATGGTACATAATTAAACACAGTATTAGCTAAATTTTGATTTAGTAGAACAACTACTAGTTTTTCATTTTTAACAAGTAGTACTTTATTTTAGATCTTTAAAAACAAGTCAAGAGAAAATAAAAATATTACACCATATACAAGTGATACGTTTATATATAGAGAGAATCTAAATAATCAATATTATTATTAATATCGGTAAAAAATTCTTCATCTGATATCCCCTAGGTCTTACAGCAAACATAAATTTATATCTATAAACATACCAAAATTTATAAAAAAAATAACTTTATCTTGGTTATTTTTAAATGATGAGTTAATTGTTTCCTGTATATTTTATACAATCAAACAAAATATCTTCCAATTAAATTAAATTAATAACATGAGGCATAAAAGATATTTGTTATGCTGTGATTAATATCAATAAAATTAATTTTTTTAAATCCTTGTAAGGAAGGAAACATAAAATATAAGGAATGATGTAGGCTTGTGGTACTATTAAAGATATCTTTAATTGTGGCTTATGGATTGAACAACCTTTTTTAAAATCAAATTCATAACTACTAGGAATCAACATGATTTAATATACTGTTATAACTTGATAAGATACTTATTTGTACATAATATATTTAATAATTTGATACTCAAATGTTAGAATATCAGTACAGCAGTTATAAATTGTACCAACAATGATTAATTAAATTTTACTGTGAAATATTATAGAATAAGCGGAAGAAAAAAGATATAAAGGAAATGGTGAAAATAATTTTTTGTATTGACCATTTAGGTTATGTTTATTTTTTTCAAAAACACATTATACACAACATAATATTATTATAAAATGCAACTAAATCAAAACTTTAAGTCATTAAAAACACATATTAAGAATAAAAAGTCTTAACATTTATGCTATTACAAGTCTTATTAAACCTTGTAGACAATTGTAAGGTTAAAAATGTTTCTTAAAAAAATATATGATTTCAAAAATATTTTATTACAACAATTTTTGTCAAAATATGAACTATAGATAACCAAAAAAGAGAAGAATAATGGTTGTTATAGTTATGAGCTTTGGTATAAAGCTTAAAATAGCAATAAATAAATTAAAATATGTAGGTATAGGTTCAAAATGGCTAAATTAATTGTTTGGTAGTCATTTTAATTTTATCTAAGAAAAATAATTTATAATCAACAATTAACTTATAAATATTTAAGTATTTAACTTGTGTCTACTTAACCATACAAGTATAGGAGAAATCAAAATTAAACCAGTTTTAAAATAATTGTCAACTAAATTAATGGCCTCATTTTATTTTAAATATAAATTCATAATAAGTTCTTCGGTGTTCTATTTAAACATATTGAACATGCTGAATTTCAGTTACCAGAAAAACTGATATACTATTAGTCAAATTATTCCGTTTCCTTGACCTAAAACGACCTAGATAGATTTATACGAAAATAAAAATAATATGTAGGTAGATAGGGTGAAAAAATCGTTTATTACTGATAATCTTAACAAAATCATCGAAGTAATAGCAAGCGTTAAGGTTTAAATAAAATAAACCGATAATAATTGTGACTGGAGAAATAATTAATAATGAGTAATAAACAAAACGATAGTAATAAAGCGGTTGAATAATTTAGAAAGTCATGCATTACACAGCGACAACAAGAATAAATAACTTATGTCTAGCAGATACGATGTGCATGTCGTTAGGGTTGATGTTAAAAAATTACATCGATTATATTTTGGGCGGGGTAGTAACCTTTTTGGACGAAATTAATTGTACTGGAGACGAAAATCGTAATAGTACAATGTAGGGGGGACACCTGAGCGGTAGACATTTGCATTTGGCACCAAGTGCCGTCAAGAGTACGTTTATGAAAATCATCGGCGTTTCCGGGGCGGCGCGGCAATGTGGTGGTAGCGGCCTCGGCATATTTACGAAACGCGTGTACATTTTCCCAGGCATTTTCCTTGGCAACGGCCCTAGTAGTCGATCAAACACGCAGGGCCGATGAGAAACGATCGGAAACAAAAAAATCAAAAAACGATTAAATTTGTATCGAGGGTCTCCACGAAAATTAAAAAAACCACGTAGTGGGGCAAGAGAAGAGGGAGATATTTCATTATTATAAAAAGTTGGAAAATGAAAAATATAAAAAAAGACAGCAGTCGGACGGGGGACAACAGCTGCTGGCGGAGGAATATTACATAATAATATTATTAGTACTGCTATAAAGTGGAACAAGACCCACGGACGCGGTAGCGAATAATAACGCTAACGGAAGAATAACGCAGAAATCCAGAAAGACGCGCACGAAAAAGGAACGCCGTAGACCGCGCGTGCGCACTGCCAACGTTCCGTGGGCCACGGCCCGACCGGACGAAATGTCATCAGTGTGGCGCGGCGGCGTACGGTACGTCCGCCGTCGTCGACAACCTATTTTCGGCCATTGTACACACGACAAACGCACCGCAGGCCCCGCGCCACGCATCAAGACCACTCTCACACGCGCACGCGCGCGCGTGCGAAGGCACACAAACACACACACGCACACAAATCCTCGCGGACGTACGGCGCGCCACACGGCCGTGGCAGTCAGTCGGCGATGGAAAATCGGTTTACGTTTACGCACACGCACACGGGCCGGCGGACGGACGACGGCAGTTGGCGGGGGTCCTGGCGGCCGCGCGCCAGTCGTCGACGGACGCAATATCGCGGACGGACGACTACGGGGGAAACCAGAGACGTCGACAGCGATGACAGGGCCGCTGTCGATCGCACTCGCGTTTTCTCCCGTCGTCGGCGGACCGCGATAAACAATAATTGTATTAGTAACAACGGCAACGACGACGATCGGTACGCGCCACCGCGTAAACCACGGAAAAGACGACCACGAACGGTACTCGTAACAACATGTAAATATCGTGTTTCAATAATAATAAAAAAAATCAAAAGTTAAAAATTATAAAATAATAAGGGAGTTTGTAAAAATAATATAGTCTTACATTGTATTCATCGTCCAATGCGCTCAATAACCTATGTTTTATGTCGAAAAAAGTCTTCTGCATGAGGCCCTATTCGGTCTCAGTTCGGAGAGCACGTCGGCCCACATCAGCACGCACAGCACAACTTACAGTGATGGCGGACGTGCACTGAGGGCCGCCGCTGGCTCCCGAGCCGCAGTAACGGCGATTGGCGGCGGTCGGCACACGAAAGCAACCAGGCTACGCGGACGGCACGGCCCGATGGCGAGCGGCGGGGGCCGACGGTTCCCGAACCACTAATCAGGTGTTGCCGCGCCCGCAGCACGAACCGATCCGCAACGTTCAGTCAACAGCCTGTATCGTGGCCCACCCGTTAACCTTCCGGAACGTTCCGCGGTGGGCGGTTCGATACGACTATGTAGTCGAAAATCCTCGTACCGGTTTCCGGAAAACGTAACAGCGATTGCTTACTTCCGCAAGTTGGCAATGTCGCTTTGTCGTCCAATATTGTTCAACCGTGGCAGCTACTGATAACGTAAATGTGTTATCGTTATCAAGTATCAACACGACAGTCGACGGTCCAAACAATACCCAACTAGTCGTGGAAGCGTGGATTATTATTATAATAGTACATAATATTAATCTAATATGTAGTATACTAATATCATTTAAAATCAATGCTAATATGCATTATTTTTTTTTTTTTAGCGGCGATTGTAGACGTCCAAGTACGTTTGCGTCTACAATACGTGTCTCGGACAGGTGTTTCTGAAAGGTTAACCGCCTTACAAACTACCCTCGCACGTGGTTTGTTTCTGATACATTTTCGGCTTGTCTACCATGGTGGCTATAAAATATTAATATTAACTATTAACCTGAAATTAAGAAATACAAAATTAATAAATCCCTAACAAATTCTTGTTCACCAATTCGATTTTTAATGTATTGTCGTATTGACTATAAATACAAAATTCATAAATGTGTTTATTTTTATTTGGATGAACTTTCCATAGGTAATAGCCAATAGGTACGTACAGGTACTTAATATAATATTGCTACGTTTATGTGTATGTTATAATTTGTACTTTTATACAACAATTATTGACCTACTTTTTAATAAGTCGGGTGTTCCCATGACTAGGCTAATAGTTACAGAAATCCTTTTTAAAATACAATTTAAAGAATTATACAACAATAAACCACAAACCTACCTAACATTATGACTTAATAAATTTCAATATCTCATACTTGGTCGCATCACATGGATAAGCCCAATTTGATCAGCCACGTAGACAAGTAAAGACAAATTTATGTGTAAATATAATTATGCTTTTATAGTATTATAGGAGTGTACTGTTGAAAAGGAAGTTTCGGTATGAATTAGTCTGAATAAAAACAATTTTGTTTCTAGGCAATTATTAAGCATTATCCGGACCAAGAAACATATGTTTCTGACATTGTCGTCAAAAAATATTTGTGTTACCACTTATAACCGGAAATCGGAAACATTGTCGACGACAATGCCAAAAACACGTGTTTCAAACATTTTTTTTGGTCTGGACGACTGGACGGTGTTTAATGAATTGATTATCATTGAAAAATAAATGGTAAAACCCATAAAATAGTATTTTTGAGACTTAAATTCACATCTTGTACTCTTGCTTTAAAAAATATGTTTATTCTATATAATATTATTAAAATGTTAATTTATTATTGTTTAGACTAGGGTTGGTGGTATTTAAAATTGAAATACCAATATCTGGTATTTGTTTACTACCGGTAACTACGATATTACCGGTTGTACAGTTTTTTCGGTAACTACCGAGAATACCGTACGTCGGTAAATTTACAAGTGTTGACAAGTTTCCAACCTTGGAGAATTTACCTTTAACATCTATTTTAAAAATTACGTTTGTAATTATTCATTATTGTTTAACTCACAAAATATCTTGGGTGAGTTTTTAGAAAAATAATAAAGGTTTTACCTACCGTAAATTATATTTCCAGTAATTACCGAAGTCCGGTATTTACCGTGGCACGGTGTTTTCGGTATCAACGGTACTTACCGAATCACGGTATACCGGTAATACCGCCAGCCATCGTTTAGACTATAAACAGGTACCTAAACTGAGTCTACCAGTAACAACTTGGAAAGTACACTTATGTATTATAGGTATGTTTTACTTACATTTTCTCAAAATCGATATTTTCACTGAGTATTAGTGTCAATTTTTTATTACTTTTACTGTAAATCTATGGTTTAAAATTAGATTTTGTTACATTACATTTTTATGTAAAAATGATTTAGCTTGAAATGTTTATACTTAGTAACACTTTTTGTTTTTTAGTTATATGCATATAGGCACTACTTTTTGATACTTAAATGTAAGTTAATCTATGTTTATTGGTAGATTGTAAATTGTAGATAATATTATTATTAATAAAAAAAAATATTTAGTACAAATTTAAAATTTACAAATACCTACACTCACTTATTTTCATCATAAATTATTGGAAAAACGTTTTTTTTTCAATTTTATGTGAAAATAATTGCTTAAGATTTATAATGATGACTAACTACCGTTATTACTAATGATTTGTGTCCTGCATACATTGCTATTGTAATATCTACCGCTTTTTTGGATTATAATTCCTAAAAAAATTTTTAATTATGTTCCTTGCATAATATATTATACCTATGTATTTTTTTTTTATTAGCTTTTAGTTTTACTATTACAGCTCAACAATTATATGAAACAACTATAGTATACGTTATATAGTGTGTGTAAAAACTCGAAATCTTTTCTTATTTCATTATTTGTGATATATTTGTAACTTAGGTAGGTACAGATTTGATTTATCCTGGAGGAATTTATATCCCGACCTATCCTTATTCATAGCCCACAATATGCTCAACATATTTACAGTATATTGCGATAGTCTGCGTTCGTAAATATTTACGACATTGCGTTTACACTTTATATTATGGCACGTTAGTCTTTTACTCATAATATATTAATATGTATATTCAGTTCCCCAAAAACCGGTTGTGCAGACCATGCCGCACACACGGACTCCAAGTCTCAGAGGCGTACCCAAGAATTTTTTATGGGGGGGGATCCAAAATGTTAATTCTATCTGTTCTCTAATTATAATTATAGTTTAATTCATCACCAACAATGATAACTAAAATAATTGTCACAATACTTATACACACACTCACACATATACAGAAAGGTTTACTACAATAGGTAGGTACTATAATTTTAAATAAATTTGTGTAAATTTAGAAATTTCAGTGGGGGTCTGGCCCGACCTCCCACCCCTTGAGTACACCTGTGCCAAGTCTTACATATATTTGGAGTGCCCTAGGCCCAGTCTGGAACAAACACTACAAACACACATCTAAATTTACTCGTAATAAAAATTTTTTTCCCAAATTTTAACATAAGCGTAGTATGTATACTAATATTACACATGTGTGTTCAAATAGGATGGTAAGTTCTAAGTAGAATCATATATATTATATTGTTCTATGTTTGGAAGTGGTGAGTATCAACATTTCGAAATTCAAAGTACCTATAATTAATTTATCCATTAGATTGAGCTGACTCTCTATTTGTATCACATCGATGCGTCGTTGTTAGTCGTACCATGATATAAATATATAATATTAGTACGTTAAGTGACTCCATGAGTCAAATAATGAGTCTTCGAGATTTTTTTGGTTTTTTGTGCTAGTGACTTGAAAAAATGACTTTAAAAGATCTACTTATCATTATTTATTCTGCTTAATCAACTATTTTCCTGATACATTTACTGCTACAATGATATTTATTACTATGTCAGTCACTTCGGCTTCTGCTGAAAGGTCGTTTTCGAAACTAAAATGAATAAAAAAATATTTACGTAGGTAAAACCATGGCGCAGGATAGATTATCTAGCTTGGCGGTATTAAATATTGAAATGCTCCAAACTGCTAAAATAGATGTAGATAAATAGATGATATAGGTAATAAATATTTTTGCAAGTGCAAAAGTAAGAAAAATGAATTTTTCACATCAAAACTTATTTTAGTACTCGTCTAATATGCTACCTACCGTAAAATGGTACTTATCTGCAAAAAAACGGTTGCTGATCATTGATAATTGATTAATAACAAATTAGCAACAATATTAATAACAATTTATTACTAAATTATTTATTAATTTATCGTTGCCAAGTACTTTATAATATTTCTATACGTTGTTATATATTATTTTTACATCATCCCAGAAAACTTCTAATAAGTCGTGTTGGGTATTAATGGACCACCACCATTCTTCTACTAAGTGATGGTCTCACAAATCTGTTGCTCCTCGGGTTTTAATTCCGTACTTAGTTTTGACATGTCTCCGTATACACTCGATCGTCTGTGTTTGTGCCACTATTAAAGATATAGTGGTTACCAGACGGCCTATGCCATAAACGATATACCATGGTAATTGAAATTACTTTCAGAATCAGCTGCTTAACTAACTCAGTTAGCTCTCTATCCGTAATTTGACAGTGCGATTTACGAATTTGAGATACCGAAAGCAATATAATATTATATAATTATAGTTCAACAGTACATAAATATTCTACTACTGTCATCGAGTGCTGCAGAATTGTTCTTATCGTGGGAGTAATATTGAAGACGAAAATTCCATGCTCGTTGGGCAACCGTTGTATCTTTAATAGTGGTTACTGGTTGGTGCGCCCGTTGTAGGATCAACAAAAAACTCGGAATGATTAACGGTTTTATGATGATAACCTATATCTTTTAAGCCTTTAAGGTACTAATATATGCTCGCCATTGATCTGAATAAATAATTGATCCTAGTTCTATTTCATTTTGTATTATTCAATAGTAATAAAATTGCCTTATCTCTTTTTTCCACTTTAAAAAATCTTCGTTCTAAAACCCCATCAACATTTTTACAGCACATACCAAACATCCATGGACCACCTACCAACTTCTGGGAGCAAGTTTCTCTCGTGAAGATAATTAACACATGTTTCCTCATTACATATTATATGCCCTTAAATAATTTTGTCTATTTTAAAATAAAGAAATATAAAGTAAAACTTGCAACGAATAAGACACATACGCGAACACAACACAGACACAACATATAGCATAGATTAAAATAATATATCTAAAAGTAAGTTAACATAATGGCTATTAAGCTAATATAAGGTAAGACTCAAATGTACTTTCCCCCAATAACATTAAATTTATATAAAAATAACTACAGTAAGTAGCATACTACACGCATACAGTTGTTTGGTAGATGCCATTTTACGGTAGCATATTAGACGAGTACTATTTTGTATGATTTTATAAATTTTATTTTATACAAATTAATATACAGCCACATAGGTAAAGTTTAAAAAAAAAATATATATATACATTTGACTTTATTATGAAATAAATATTTTACAGATAGTACACAGGTTATATAATATACATGAAGAGGAAATCACACATTTGTGACACCTCTGAATATTATTAAGTACTTAATCTTTAAGTTATCAAGTCGAGGCACCAGTTCCTTTTGAGGCGTCTAGGTGGGCTGTCAGGAAGACAGGTAAAGTTATATACCTACTATCTAATATTTAATTTTGTTAAAAAAAATTGTGTATATTTAATGATTATAGAATCTTATAGAAAAAAAGACATTTTTTAAAATTCTGATAAGGTTTTTATAATATACAGGTATACTATATTAGAGTAATAAAATATTTATTTAAACAATGGGTTCATTGAGTATTTGAGTATAGGTATTAAGCGGCTATGTCCGTTTGCAGGGCGATTGTAAACTCAGCCAGAATACCGGTTAGATAAAAAGGTAATGAAAAGGTCTAATATAACTTCACCATTTTTATTTTCGTTGACTCCTAAAACCGCACACTTTCAGTAAAATACAGGACAAAACCGCATACTTTTAGTAGGTTAAAACCACACACATTTAATATATCAAAATCGTATAATTTTAAAATTGTAGTAACTAAAAACCGCAAACTTATTATTTCGACCACAAAAAGGTCGATACACAAATAGTATAGTGATAATATTATTTTAAAACTCTATAGTTTATTAATTATTATTTATTTAAACAAAAAAATGTACATAGATAAAATAATCGTAAAAATATCGCAATTTGAAATTAATGTTAGAGAGCATTCCAGAATTGTCGGTAAAATTGGTAGATGTTTTCTACGTTTATAATACATTGACTTCCTTATGTAATTGCTATTCGCTTCCTATTACTGTATTATTTTCTATGGATGACATCTCTTTGCGTATTTTTGTCATGTGGTTCATGAATGTCATTAGAAGCCTTGCGTTTACATTTATTACTTACCTCTTGAATTTTAATTTTCACTGTGTCTACCTGTTTATGTTTATGTGTGTTTTTAGTTTTTAGTAGATTCTTCATTTGACTGCGTGTTGTAACCGTAGACGTTCAATTTTTAATAAAACACCACCAAACCATATTTCCACTATTACACAGTACACACTCTAAATTGTCTGTACCTACTTAAAATTTTCAAGTATAATAAACACTCGCCCTCTCTAGTACTATCAATAATCATAAAAACCATCATACCAAATTAAAAAAATATTTGACTAAAAATGCAAAAAATCACAAACTTTTTAACCACTATTTAGGTATATACAAGAACGACTAATAACGAGTGGTGAATAATGTCTTGAAAAGTGTTCGCATGATTATTGTTTCGTATCCTATCATATTATTTTATCTGTTACTTAGCATTAAAAATAGTTCACAGTTTTAACCACTATAAGTTTACGGGGTATTTTGTTATACAATGACCGATAAAGTGTGCGGTTTTTGTCTATCGACCTTTTTGGTGTCGAAATCAAAAGTGTGCGGTATTCGGATGCAACCTTTATTTTCTTATACCTGTAATGGATAGGTACATGGAAACTCCTCCATAGTCCATTGCTTATGTAAAACTTAAGAATATATTTCAACTAAATAAGCTCAAGGATTCAAAATGATAGTGTTGTTCATTTATTTTATAGTTAAATTATAAGTTTGTTTGAAATGTCAATATAATGCTTATATTTTAATATATAAGTAGTATATGTTTAATTTTATTATTCTTGAGCAGTCTAGATGGCTTAGCCGTTGTGGCTGTTCATCGTGGGGTTATAAAATATATAAACTCCAACGAAGTACTGGACGAATTGGCAAAATAAAACAAAAATATTGATTTAATAATATAACACAAATATTGTTATAAATTAAGTACCAATTTACTAATTTAAAAAAATTGATATTATGCATTTATGCATAACCATCAATTATATTTTAATGATTAAGCAGGTACCTAATGCATGTTAAAAAATCAGTCACATCCCCCTCCATGACAAAATCATTTGACCGCCACTGACAAATTGTATCACATAATTTTAGTTCACAGTTCAATATCTTATACCTAACGTAACATAATATAACATACCTAGGTTTTACATATTTTATGATTATTACAATTATTTATTATGATAATACACATGACAATTTGGATGATTGTCCCGACAATTATTATTTTTATTAATTTTTGTATATTTTTTTGGGATATTATAATAATATATACATAATATCTATATACACATTTTATACTATGACTTGATTTTCTTCACTGACGGAGCTTATATAAACCCAATTTCACATGTTTTTTCCTGGCGGAGTTGACACTAAAAAAAGGTACTTGTGGCGCAGTTTTTATGTGTCCACCCGTTTATATTGTACACTTATTATAGGTGTACTATTATAGTACCTCCTCAAATGTCTCAAGGGACTCGGGCATGGCTGTTTTCAATCAAAAACGCACCCTTCCTTTTTCGGCCGATTCACTTTTCGACTATAACAAAAAGTTATATAATATATTAATAAACTTTTTATATTGTAAAATTTTCAAAATTAATTATATTAAGTATAATTATACTTTATAATTTTTGACGAGAATTGTATATTATTATTTTTTTTTTTATGTACTCGTAATATTATACATATTGCAGTGACATAATATTAACATAAAAATAATGTCAATATTATATAGATATTCTTATATTTTAAATATTAAATTATTGATTGAAATTATTGAAATACTTGATTGCCATAGTAGAGCCCTCAAAAGCATCACTTCCATTGCCTTAAAAAAAAAAAAAATAATAATAACTATAGTTAATAATACAAATTGTTGCACTTGAATTGCTAATAAACAAAATTAAGATAATTAAATACAGAATATTTAATATAATCAATTGTTCATATTGCAATCAATTATAAAGATTTTGTAGTAAACTAGTGACTAAAAAAAAACCATATTAAGTAAATAAGATAATATATTGCTGTTTATACTATATTTCACTATTAGGTTAATAGTTATTGAGATGTATAGTATTATTATTCATAAATAAATTATACTCAACAAAGATTGATACCTTTAAATTCTTTCTCAATATAATACAGCTAAAGCTAAACTGCATAACTGCATTTTTTTAAAAATATAGTAAAACGTAGCCTTCCTATCGAACGTCGCGCTTCAGGTGGCAGAATAACCGTGTGACTTTTGTCTGCCCTTATTGTATATAATATAATATGTATTATAATTTATAATATATATTTCATACATCCTGTGGTATTATGGAGTTTGGTCTCCCTATCTCTAATTTTCATGGGATTGTCTCACCAGAATAGTCTAAGTAAGACATATATATGTATTCACATACATATCATTATTTTAAGACATAACCACGGTTATCTACAGGACTAACCTAACCTAACCTAACTGTAGATAACCGTGGTCATAACGGATTGAAATACAACATTTTGAATTGCGTGTTTTCGCATATTTTGCTGTTTTTTGAGCAAAACGCATATTTGACAAATTTTAGCAATTTAATTGTTATTCATAGCATATTTATACAGTTTTATGTTAAGTAAATTTATTTTAAAGGTAAACATTATTTTTTTTTTTACTTTCATGCATTGGTCAAAACATAGCCAAATAACTAGTAATGATCCACGGACTATGATAAATGGACTGGAATCGACTAGGTGTGTAGGTGACCCTGCAAAAGATTACTCTGTTATCATCAACATCCATAATCGAATGTTTTCTGAGCTACCAGTGATTTTATTCTGAGTCACATTTATATATTAGTCCCTGTTTTATACAGATGGCGCAATAAATCGATTATAATTGCGACCCCCCGCCTTTGCCTCTTGTACATACTTTCGAGGCCACTGATAAGCTTCACGTTTCCACTTTCCAGTCCATTATTTCTTAGTCTGTGCTGCCAGCTAAAATTCATTTTCATGCTAAATCATATAATATAATATACTTTGTTCAAAATAAGATCATGACCCGGCGGCCGAGTTGTATGCACATTGCGCACTGTGAGTGCTCTAGTCTTGAGCGTCGTCTTGATAGAGGAAATATCAAACAACACGTCTGACCACCGCTCGGCAAAAACTGGTCGCTGCCGCACAGGGTCATGATCTTATTTTGAACAGAGTATAGATACATAATATATTGCACAATGGTACATGTGAAGTCCATAACTAAAGTCCATAACTCAATGCGATTATACCTAGTTATTTAGCCATGGGTTGATTATTTAACCATAGAACGAGTCAGGACAGGGCAACTAGGGCAATACTTAATTGTTTCCCCGTATACTCTCAGTTATCGAATTGTCGTTTATAGTGTTATTGTTGTATAAAAATTACTAACTAAAAAAAATTGCCCAAATTAAAATGAATAGGTAAATCAAATTTTTTAATTGCCATCAAAAAAAAATTCAGTTGCATATTTTTGGGCATATTTCGGTTATTTTAAGTGGATATGTGCATGCATATATCCTACTATTTGTTTGCAACAAGTCTCGAGCCCTAGTTATTTTTTTTTTGTAAAATGTGGAACTATTAACTCGAAGTATGATCTAAATAATTTGTCTGATTTTGTATATATTATCACGGACTAAGATATACATTATAGGTATATTTTAGTCCATGCATATTATTTATTTTTATTAAAACATTAAATATGAATGATCATGTATTCATATTTATGTATTGATAAAATCATTTAACAATAAAATTAAATAAATCATGAAATTTTATTATTTCTACGTAATAAATCATCTATTTATACGGAATCTAGAATCTCTACAACATACTTTGTATTAATAATTAAACAATTAATAATTTATTTACCTGGTTCGCTAAGA
>PVMI01045928.1:0-11706 GCA_008528875.1 Aulacorthum solani
AAGGCTGAATTTTATTTAAAAAAAAATTAATAACCGTATTTTTATATTTAAACAAAAAGGCGTTTTTTAATTTGTAAGTCGATTGTTTTATATTGGGCGCAAAAAAAAAAAAAAAAAAATAAGAAAAGCTATCACAATACTATATTATTTCAGTCGGAATGGTTTTAATTAAAATACGCTTTATCTCAATTATTGAATTTGGTGAATTTGATAATCGAATATTTGTTTCAGAACCAGTTAATTAAAAAAAACATTCCCAATGCAATACAAACACATAGGTTTTGTACATGGAATTATTATTTTTATTGATTATTATTATTTAATTAAGAATATCCAAATTGCAATGTATTTAAAAATTATATGTTATTATTATATAGAAGTATAGGAACAGCTAAGATATTATGACTGTTGACTATTATGATATGTAATATGTTTATATTATATTTAATAACTCTAAAGAAATATTATCAATACGAATAAAAATTTCTAAAAAAACTACCACTAGTTCTAAAATTAATTTCTTTGTAAAGATATCTATATTTACGAATAAAAATTATAAGAATAATTCTAAAATACAAGGAAATGTATAGGTATTTGAAAAAAGTTATAAAAAGACAGCAAAGTCACCTAGTTAAGCTATATACATTCATTTATATTTGAGACTTTCGTGATGAGCAAGTAAGTCTATGTTATAGCTACGTTTGAACCATCTAGTCGGATTGTCTGTATTATATCAGTTAACTCGATTCACATTAAAGGAATATAATATGTACCAGTTGCTAAAATATCTAAGTGTTTCGTATTTAACACGTTGTATTATGTGACGTACAAAGAAAACGTCCCCCAAATTGTAGCTAAAAACAAGCAAACCTAAAATCGATATCTTTTATATTCCCGAGCGAAAAATGTATTACCTAAATAATTAATTACAAGGATGAGTTTTTTTTCGTGTCTGTCATTACTTTTTGGGGAAGTGAAATTGCTTGGATAACTTCTATAAAACATTTCTAATAGGCAAATATAATATACCATAATACACTAATACTAGTAATACTTGATTTCTTCAATTTACATATTGAGGATTGCACATATTTTTATCAGTCTTGAACATGGCAAAATAACTTTTGTTTCATTATTTAAAAAATATTAAAAAATAATATAAAAGTCTATTAGGTTTAGGTTCGTGTTCTTCTTTTGTTTCCATGGGATCGATGATTTCCATATTGATTTATTGAGATACTTCTGCAGGAAAGATTCATCGAAATCATAATAGATATAAATTAAATAATATTGTACGAATCAATGCATTGACAGTTTTTTTACTATTTTTTTTGTTGTTATTTACCACTGTTCATTTTTAAGTAATCATTAATTGTACCTACAACCTACACTCTTCAGAATATAATTCAATATACAAATGTATCTATCTATTTATTTAAATTTTAAGCTAACTAAAAGGAGATGCCATATTACAATATAGATCAATATTCAATGGATGCATAGAATTCTTAAAAGCCACAAATCACAACATTGGGTTATGGTAACGTATCTATATCATAATTTACATTGTAAAATTGTACATCTATATTTTCGTTTTTAGTTATAATTTAAATTACCACCTAATGATATGATGATATAAGATAATTTAATTGATTATGCCATATAAGTTCGTTCCACACATCGAGATAAATAAACATTCAATTTATAACTATAACTATAATAAAGTTTTAAATAATAAAAAAACATTTCATATTTCACTGTTTTAGTTATTACTATAACACACTTTTCAATTTCGTACTGCAAAAACAATCTAGTAAAACATACCCAAAACATATGTGTAAAACGACGCATTAAAAAAAAATAAATAAAAAAATTGTTGTCATCATTATAAATATTGTACATGCTCGCATAAAAGTGAAATACACGAATGGATCAAATATTGACTAATAAGCAATAGTACTATGTATATACCTTATACCTATATTTAATTGAACAATCGATTTCCTGGGATTCTCGAAACAATGGGTTGTAGGGTGCAGCACTCTCGAAGACTGTCGACGATGTATGGGATTTCATAAGTTCCACGAAAAATCTCTTTATCTTTCACGATTTTAACCGTCAACTGGTGCGAAATATGAGAGAGCTAAAACCGTAATATCCTATAACTTTGGTTACATTACGGAATTTTCAATTTTTAGTTTTTGCTATATGTTTTTAGCTATAGAGGTAACTTTTTAGAGATTCTGCTCATTTTTTAGAATAAAAAGGGTTTTACAGAATATCACTTGAATGGAATACTAGATATTTTTTAGTATAATTATATGTACTACCTACATTTTTAAAATAAAATTGAAATTGAATTCATTATTTTTTTAGATTCTGGATAATAATTGGTTTTACAATTTAGCAGGTTTAAAAAAAAAATGTTTGTACCTGACGTCACCTTGAGGGGTTAAAACTGTTTTAATCTTCGACTTTGAGGGTGATTTATGATAGAAAATTGGATCTAGTTTTTACTTTGGGGGTAAGAAATTAAAAACTCCAAGTTATTTTCAAAATATAATTGGAGAAAATTAAAAAAAATATTATTGGAAAACCTAATTATACCTGTGCTATATAGTGGAATATTATTAAGCTAAAAAGTTTTTAACTAAACCGATTTTGTTTTTTTTTTTGGTTCAATTTATAAGAATGAATGCCTGTAACAGACTTCAATTTTTACCAAACATATTAATAAGCATAAAGGCACAATTTTTAAAATTGTCTTCTAATCCTGCTATATTTATAGAAATTAAAATTTTTTTATTTATGTATAATATAATTTCTATTTGTGAGCAAAAATAGATAAATTGCAAATGAATTGCAAACCTTATTAATATCAGAAAAATAAATTACGAATAGTAGTATAGCTAAATATATTATAATAAATTAGGTATTCATAGAAATATAGGCTGACGGCCTGTCAGCAGTCAGAATCGTTTTTCATAGTATATAATGATTTATAAATGAACTAAAATTTAACTTTTCCATTAAAGTGACCTTTCAATGACGAGGTACTTCAACATGTTCTGTACAATATATTATGTATACTATATAGCAGGGCAGATTCTTCTGTTTATAATTTTTAGCTTAAAATTTCGAAATATAATATTTTTCTACAAAAATTGATATGCCCACATAATATGTTATGTAAAGAATATTAAGCTAAGAATAAATATAATTTTTAAAGCTTGGGCGAGCAAGTTAAGCACAATTATTCATCTGGATAGATCTTGCTGCAACTCTACTCCTCATGTGGATATTTATTATATCACTCTATAAATTATCAATTGATGGGTTCAATATCCAAATTGAATGTACCTATTCAATATATATTTTTTTGAAATAATGCTATATTGGTTATTATTATTTTTTTTTTTTTAAGTAGCTAGGTGTAGCCAATAGTGTTACAATAATATTACAGTCTAACTTTTAAAAATCACAAAAATTCATTGTCAATGTCAGTTGAGCGTCTCAAAAAAATATTTCTGAATATGACATAACTATGTATTTCATTTTAAGACTACTATAATACTGAAGTAGTAAAGTACACAGTTTATATAATAGGTGCACAAAATCTAAAAAGGACGGCAATATAGTGGAATTGATTATTTAACGTCGTAATTTAGTATACCATATATAGGCCGTAAATGTACGATTGTATAAATGCACTTTGTATATACTTACATAAAATCCACTGTGTCTCAAGTGGATTGAATTTGAATTTAAAATGTAATCGAAATAAAATGTTCAACTATATTATATAATAATTACGTTCATTGGAAAATTGCAGTGATCAGACGAATTTCTATCGAAATCAAATAAGTGATTTTCTATTTTTAAGGCTTAACAAGTTACATCTTGGTTAAGTGAATATAAAAAAGAACTATGCTAATTCAAAGTTAATAGAAAATTATTACATTTTTAAATAACAATAACTGTGTTAAATCACAAGTCGATAAAAAAACTGGGGAAGTCAATCTGCAGTATGGTAATAAAATAAATTAGATTTCGAGTGTACTTAGACATATCTATAGGTAGCTGTAATGGGTGTGTGCAATTTAAGTATAATGATGAATCATTGCATACTCACAACGATTCTAACCGCAGATGGTGTGTAATTCTATGTCTAAGTAAGTTTATTTGATGATTTATAAAAAAATTTGATGATTGTTACAAAATAAAAATAGGCAATATAAAAAAAATCACACATTCATACACATTGTACATTCAATACGCTCAGTGATGAAACAGTTAAACAATTTTCCTCATTATTTTGATTACCGGGAGACGGTGGTATCCGTTCCGGAAACAAATTTATTAGCAAGTCTGTCACGAATTAAACATGCATCTAAAAATGCAACTGTTATTCAACGAAACATTAATTCGTTGTTTAGTAAGTTAATTTATTATGTATAAAATAAGTCAAGTTAATATATATATATATATAAAAAAAAATAAAAGTTGCTCGTTAAGTTAAAAAATGAACTTATATTAATGCCCAACCTTGGATATTACTCGTCTTAATGTACACAATTAAACAACATTAACGATAAATTAAAACCACGAAGTGATTAAAATAATTACTTGCAATGTACTCTGCACATCACTCATTTCAACATTGTCCGTGTATTAATAGTATTTATATTGTGCCGCCTGTCTTACTTGCAGAAGTGCAAGTCTAAATGATTGGGCCGTAGAATAAAATTTTCTTTCGATAATTTTTGTTGATAGAATAACATTTTATCATTAATCATTTGTTGATAATAATAATAAATATGCTTAGATATGAAACTGATATATATGTTTTAAATATAGGCATTAAATTATAATTTCTGTAAGATTTAAATAATAAAGAATAGTTTTAACTCATTAGTTTGATGCATTCATTTTTTTTATGTTTAGTTAGAATTTTGTTGCTACAAAAAATTTTTGTCTGAAACTTTTCAAAGTTCAATTTATTTATTCAACTTAAGAACGAAACCAAATATTAAGTAATAGGTATTCAATATTCATATTATGTATATTTCATATTATGTTAACTATTTTTAGCTTAAAATGTTACATAACCGGAAATTGATACGTAGAAGTATAATCAATGAATTTTAGATCATAAAAGCAAGTAACGAAATTTGTTTCAAATACTTAATTATATTTTTATTATTATTGAAAAAAACCAAAAATACACATAGAATATTAGTAAATATTAAAATATAATATTATGCTTTGTTATCTTGAACGTAACAGGTACAAAAATATATTAAATAAATCAAATAAGTGTTCATTAATTACTATAATATACCATACAGTAAATACTAATTATTTACATTTTTCTCCTTGATATTAATTGTTTGTTAATGCCAATTTTTAATTATATTTTATACATAAATATTTACAAAAATTAATTTTACTCTAATATATTTTATTTCGTCCTGGTTAAAAAGTAAAAATGTAAATTAATACTAAAGTATAATTCTCACACAGATACTTCAACGTTTTTACGTTTTTGTCCCATATAATATTCGAAATAAATGATCACGACTAGTGTTAAAAAAAATGTAGATTACGTTTTGTAGAACTCAACGCCTGTCAGATTAGGAAAACTAACTTGAGATTTTCTTTTCTAATTAATGCCTATTCTAACTAAGAAAAATGTAGCACAATGCATAAAAGTAGTGCCACTGATTGCGTGGATTATATTTTTATTGGATATTATATAACGCTAATCGCAAGCAGGCTACATAAAAAATAGTAACTTATACTACAGTCAGCGCCCCGCGGTCGAACACGGTCATGATTTGGCATTTTCAGTTTCTACTTTTTATAGAATCTTATCGTGATAATATATAATAGTCTGTCAATATTTTTTTGTATTTAAGATCTAATGCCTAATATTATATTTTTCAAAATTTTCTCATGTATTATAATATACATCGATAACATTATTTACCATGTACAACATCAATATTGCATATTTACATTACAGCTAACGTTTTTATTAAAGGCCGTAAGTCGTAAGACATGTTCACTTGCATGACTGGTGCGTGATACCGTTAAGTGATAGCAAATTCCATTAATTATTTAATATAATTATAATGTATATTGTATCTATAGTCTATAATATGCATGCATGTATGTATGTAAATAGGTATGTATATAATTTATATATGTGCATGATGGTGTTTAGTGTTCATACATTTTATCAATCTCGTCACGTGAGTATTATATTATATTATTATATTATGTATGTATATTGTATAATATACATTATGTCTATGCTGATGGTGCCTAATGCGAATATTGATTTTCTGCGACCGGGAGAGGATGAAAACAAATATACACTAAACGATAGTAATATTATACTATATATATCTGTCTAATCAGATAATAAAATTAAATAACTTAAATAGTTTTCTTTTTTATATGTATTATTATTATTATTAA
This sequence comes from Aulacorthum solani, assembly GCA_008528875.1. Lineage (NCBI taxonomy): Eukaryota > Metazoa > Arthropoda > Insecta > Hemiptera > Aphididae > Aulacorthum > Aulacorthum solani. The sequence continues at coordinate 6,484 of PVMI01045928.1, forward strand.
TTTTCTATTTTTTTTCTGCATTACATTTAGATAAGACAGTTAATTAAAACCATTTTTTCAGTACGTTTTTATTTTTATTATAAATCTTTTATTGTTATTATAATATTAAATGTACATTAATATTGATTAATTTGGCATTTAGACTGGGTGCAAAGTTAGAAGAGTGAAAATTAATATATTTATTTTATATACACATATACCGGGTGATTAATTTAAGGTTACTCATTATTCAAATAGCATTAATGTTTTTGAAACATTTTTTTTACATTGTTTCATGTCGTTACAAAATAAAATTTTTATTAAAAAATTATATTTTAAAATATTTTTTATCCTTATAATTTTTTTCAGATTTTACTTTTTAGTTTTCTACTTTTCAACATAGAGTTTTGATTCCATGTTCAAAATCAGAACATTTTTCTGAGTATTTTGATATATATTAATCGAATTTAGGATGATGTGTATGAGCTTTAAGTATTTAAAGCTTAGATGCTCAGAGCAGTGACCCAACATTTTACGGAGTAACCACGTACCACCCCACTCCACTCGTCTGAACTCTAAATATTTATAACTTAAAAGCAACTTATCCTTAATTCGATTTTATCGAAAGTATTTAGAAAAAAAAAATATTTGTAAACATTTTGTTTTTTAACTAATGAAAATAATATTAAAAATGTTACATTTATACTTTTTGAAATAATAACTGATCAAATACAAGATGTATCATGTAATACCACCCGGTATTCTGTATCGTCGGTCAGACTTTGCACCTAAGCAACGTTTAGAGAACTTCGCTTGTGGGTGGATGGTCATGCCTACATTTAGTATAATTCAATGTACCTATATAGTACACACATTTAGTATTTACACTCACTCGTAAGTAATAAGTCATAATATGTCGGTTTACCCAACCGATGCCAGAGTGCCACATAATGTAAAATACATTACAGGTGTTATAATTATTAAATTTACAGTCGACTGTATGGGTACATAGTTCACTAAAATAATTATTGTTACATCATAGTAATAGCAAATGTATTGTTATAAAATATAAAAATATAATCGAACGAATGAAATTGTGTATTAGGTGTGTTGTATTTCACCTTAAACTTAACTGAAACAAATAAATTAATCAAATATTAGCTATGACATCAATTTATGAGTGTTTTAATATTTATCTGTTCATTGCATCATACATTTTGCAGTATATTATTATATTAATTAAGTATTCATAAATCACAAGGAAAACTACATTTTTATATTGATGAATCGCGTAGCGCAAATAACCCATTTGGCTGTGGAGACTTACTATGTCTATTATAATGTGGTTAAAAGGAACGTGAATCAGCTACTCCCCTTCCCATCAACCATTGTCCATTTTTATCGACAAACAAGTACAAATTATTATCTATTTACATGTTACATAATTTAAATTCAGTATCTATTTATTTAAGCAAACCGAGTAAAATACATAGATGACTAAAACACATATCATTTTATGTGGTAAATTATTACATGGTCTAGTTATATTATTACAACAATTCAATCGATTTTTTTCCACTAATATTTATTGGGTTCAATTTCAACATTTTAGAAAAAAATTATACTTACTATTACTACTTATTTTTGTTGAAGACGTCTAACTCCCCCCCCCCTATGCTTGTGCCAATGACGAATTAGTGACATTATTATATCATATATATTAATTATATTGACTATATCTTATTCTTTTATTCTTTTAGTAGTAATTCATTATTTGATTAATTAATTAATTTTTTACATAATTAATGCCAAATAGCTTTTATTTATACTAGTTTCCAATTAGTGTAATACCTATAAAAATCCAGGACTCAACTAGTATTTATTAAGCAATTTTTAATTCTAAACCCAACTCGGATGCAGCCGGATCATTATAATTTATAACCATACATCATCCTAGCCAAGTATGCTTTTCTTGAAAACTTTCATTTACAGTATGGCAAATAAAAGGTGTTTTGCTACCTAGTATTATTTGGTACCTAAAAATTGAGTCATTCTAGAAGTCGAGAAGCATCTATCCAGCCATTTAACATGCAAACGAATAAATCGTCTACCCTTGGTCTTACGCCTTTAATTTAACGAGCTTAGACCTAGAATCTGCACAACGGGTTCATAATTTAAGCTCTAAGGTATCCCCTGCGAAGTAAAGGCAATTGTTTTTAAATTTATAATATAGGAGCACGTTCAAACAAATATATATAAATATGATTCAGACTTTTTGAAATTTTTTGTAGCCATTCTGTAGAAATTTCATAATTTTACTTTACAAAAGTAATTACATAGCAGAATACTCTGCGGTATATAAAAATAACGATTTGCATTTTATATCAGGAATTCAGAAAAATCATATATAACAACTTTTTCTTATAGTTTTCAAGATTTATTGCTAAAAAATCAATTTAGATAACCTCTGTGTTAGATTCAACTTCTTTTAGTATTCTTTTTCAATATTTATCAAAAATAATTTCGAACTTTTTTTTCTGTAATCTATATTATCTTATTCAGCTATTTTTTCTTTTTTCATATTAAACATTTGTACTAGAAACTAGAAAGTTTAACTATTATTATAATTTATAGGTATCAAAGGTTTTTCTAAATTGTATTAATTATGGATTTGTTGTTAGTATTACATTGTGGGCAATCAATTTCTAAAAGGCTGAAATATTCTTAGTCAAATTTAATAAAACAGACTACAGTTAATGAAAATGTTTGTAGTGATATTCTGTTTTAGATAATGAAACTAATAATAAAAATTGTTATTTACAAAATTGTAAAAACATAAAAATATATATTTAGCTTGTATTAGTTGTATACAATATTTTTTGATACCCAAGTGACATGGTCAGCTTAACAACAAAGTTGGGCGTATAACAGCTGAACCGTGATCACTGATAAAGTGATAAATATACTCTATAGGTGGCAAAAATTCATCCGCAATCAATGACGACCACAACGAAAACACGGTTTAAACTTTAAAAGTTTTTTGAAGTTAGAATAAGCTATTAAAACAGTAATAAATTGACAATAATATGATTTAGTATGATTAATGGTTAGAAATTCCATACATTTTAATAAAACTAATTTATAAATAGGTATTTATTTATACGTTTCAGATGTATTACAGCTATACCGGCTTAAGTACAAAAATCATACATTGCTATTATAATTATTTAATTTTCAATTACCTATTTAAAATTTTATTCAGCAATTTCCGCTATAATTATAATCTTATAATAAGCTTTAATATACTAATGTGAAATGTGTGGTGTATTATACTTAGTCACTCTTATAGTTTTGTTACACTTGTATTTTAGTTTTTAACCGACCATACTATGTCGTATGACAGTATTTTTTTTAACTGAAATATCATGGAGGTGATAGATGAATGTAGTTAAGTATAAGATACTGGGAAAATTGAAAGTTGCATTACAGTTTGTCATTTAAGTTAATAGATTATTAGAAGCTTGACCATGTAGAAATAATTAAATGACAAATATTCATAAATTAACCAAATATAACAAATAATAGTGTACAAATTACCTTATAAGTTATATTATTTAATATACGTAAGTTAGGTTAGGTTTGAAGACTACATATTTATGAAATTTAAGATGCATAAATTATAATACATTACATAAATAAATACTACATAATATAAAATTTTTCCAATAAGTGCCTGATTGTGGGTTTATTTTAGTATTCGGACCCAAAACCATATTAAAAAAAATAATGATATGCGACATGCCGATATTGTGTATTGTTAATGTATATGTCTCACGATTATAAAGTTCTATATAATCGTGGTATGTCTACATAATATAATTACTCTTATAATATTCTGCTTATAATGCTGTATTTTATATTTTGACACGACTATATATCATACAGTTGTGTCTTGACCACCAAGATAATTATATGCATAACGTATTTACGAAATTGGAAAGAAAAAACCGTATTTTTATACAATATATTATAGAATCTACAGGGTGCAGGAATTATAGATTACATGTGCAACTTAGACGATGACTAAATCGTACAAGAGTTAGTCAAATCACGTCATTTAATTCAATCGCATGAAAATCATTGAGATATCGAATCGGATAACTGCCAACTGAATACAAACATTTTACGAATTCTAACAACCTGATAAGGCTGATCACAATAGTGCCTCCAATTCGGTCGATCTATTAGTATTTAAGCCAACTCAATGTTATTCTGAAATCCGGATCGTTAGATTGAGGTTGCCTGAATCTTTAGTGGTTGTGAGTTAGTTTTTTATAGTAAGGGCGTAAGGTTTACATATAATAATATATTAATTTATATTATTGTTTGCACACTGTTATATTATGGTAGTATTTTCTGTAGTTAGAATAATTTAATAGCCGGGTACACACTACATTTATACTTCAGTGTAGAATTAAATAACATTTTCCTTGCATAAATATCATATTTTTATAAGAGAATATAAAAATAAATAATGACTTATGAGTTTATGTTTTGATATTTAAGTTTTCGATGCTATTTACTTCCAAATAAACAAAAAAAATCTACAAAAACTGCTGAATTGGATCGGTGAAATCGTTGGTTAAGAGACAGTATAAATTAGTCACAACTGAATAAAAAAACGTATTTGTTGCACAATGATGTTTTTTTTTTAAAATCAATTTTTGTTTTCATTTGCAATGTACATTAATTTTTAACCTTGTCAAATCAATATAAGTAGGCCGGTGTAGTGGGGTATGGAACATTTTATACAATGTAGAGATCAGTGTGATCCATGTACGATTTGTACTCTTCCTAACTACATAGAGAATCCCTTTACACTCTATACTTTATTGACTTACAGGGTCAAGAAGGTAGGTATGGTTTTTGGTCTTACACTCCCACGAGACATGGTATCTTAGAGTAGAAAACTGCTGCAACAGACAGGGATTCGACACTGTATATACGCAGATATATATAAACTATTATATAAACTGCAGAGCTATACCCTACCCGCAGGTGTCGCGCTATTTATGAGCAGCCGCGGTAAATCCAGTAAGTTGGATTTCGATACAGTGTGCATGTTCAAAGACCATTTGACGGTAAATCGATATGCTCCAATTGAAACACGACGACCGTATATCCTAATAAACCTAAGCACACACACACACGCACGCGCGCGCGCGCGCGCGCGCTCGGGGACGC
>PVMI01045950.1:353-11009 GCA_008528875.1 Aulacorthum solani
TGATCCATACATATTTTGAAAAATAATCATCTGCTTAACAATTAAAACAAATTAAGTAAAAAAGATGATTGTTATTTTGAACAAAAAAAGTTCATAACACCGCAGGGCACTTCTTAAATGGTATACGCAATTTATGTATTTGTTGATATTGTCCTTAACGCATACTTAAAAATTAAAAAATCAAAATTCATAAAAATTCATTTTTCAAGGAAAAATGTGGATGAGCATGCTTGTTGAGTCATCCAGTAGGTATATAGGCAGTATGATAATATTATAATAATATAGCAGCGGTGCTTACCCGTATTATTATTTATGTTTGGAATAATCTATACCCAAGTCAGTTTTCGACCTCAACCGTCTTACAAATCGTTATTAAACGCCATACTACACTACTATAGGTATCTACACCGCAGTGAATATTTAATTTTTATACTCTGTGCAAGGACATCGATGAAATCTCATGTGATATCGATCCACATTATATCGTTTAAAAAAACAAAAAAAAAATAAACATAAAGTATAATAATATGAATACAGTACGGTATACCGTGGCATCGCGTACAACGTATATTATCATGTATAATAAAAATTATGATCGGTGAAGTCTTACAATGCATTCCTCGAACGATAACAATAAAATATAACAGTACACATAAATAGACAGCAGGGCTTAGCCTTTTAGTTTGAATTACAATTAATCTTTGGGCTTTAAAATGTCGAATTATTATTATGAAACGAGGCCCGATATTAAGTCTTCTCCGAGTTGTATTATCGCAAAATTTAAAATAAGTCAAAATCCGTAAACAGTATAATCGTACAGCTGACTATCAGGACAGCAACACTCAAATAGTTGAATGTGAAATATAACCAGGATTCAGAGGAAATTATAATAATTGCTCTGGCAAATTCATCATGTAATATAGAAATGGTACTATGTTTGGCAGTAGGTACATCGAATTGTGAATTATCTATTCGGTGAACACTGCATTGAAGTAACTATTATTTATAATTATTTAATATGATATAATATAGTTATTTATTTTAATACATTCCATGTTTTTGGAATTTATATTATACGATGCGTATACCTATCCACCAACTCGATGATTAGGGTTACACGTTATTTTTTTTTATAGAGACAACTTAACGGATTTTCGTCGTTCTGTAGCCATCCATGTGCAATTGAGGTCCAAATTCTAGACACTTCACGTTGTGAAACATAATTTTGAAATGTAGTATGTCTTATTGCCACCAGAGGGGAGCTTCACCCCCCTAATTGCACCTATGCACCCAAGTGTAAATGTTTTGATACTTTAGAAATACTCATACTTATTAATAATACTATAGCTTGAATGACTTTAACACCGAGCACCATTTATTTTTGCCCACTTAGGCGTTTTTTGAACAGAACGAATCGCCAATCCCTCACCTTTTTATATTTTAATAATAAGTTTATCATAAATTTGGTTTTTGACATTTTTAAGTACAGTTAAAATTGTATAGTAAATTTATATAAATTGGTGTTCTCAAAATCTATATTTTAAAATCATTGGATGTTTTTATACCATTATGAAAGTGTGTCCTGTAGTGAAACGAATTTATTTTTTCAAATGAAACCCACTCTTTTTTCAGCATGTGATTGAAATATAAATGTCATGTTGATAAATATAAATCGGAGTTAAAATTAGTTGCTAAACTTTATGTCCTGAGGTTAATAATCCTTATTTTGCATAAAATATAAAAAAGCAACATTTAGTTTAGTACTGATTACACACAGATGTTTTTAAATTCTATACAATTTGAATAGTATTATATTAATAAATAATTACTTATTATATTTTTAAATTATGATAGTTATACAATCCTATAACCTATCATAGGAGGTACACAACTTCAGAATGCACAATCAATATCTTCAACAAAAAAACATCTCTCTAACATTTTACAATAAAAACGGATGTTTCTCAATGCAAGTAAGTATTGCTGGAGCACCAAGAAAAGTTTGTATTGCCTCTCGAAACTACTAAAATGGCACAAAAATATACTAATTTTAACACCTGGTCTTTAAAATTAGGTACCCTTAAGAATCATAAATGAATCAGAATCAGAATAAGCACATTATTAACGTTGAACAAAAAAAAATGGACACTGAGCATGCTCGATGAATCACCTAGTATATACCTAATTACACTTACAGCGGCTTATAATTTGTTATTTTGTACACGACTGAAATGCCAGAAGGAATCCACAAGAGATTGATTAATTAGTGGGCGCCAGATTGTATGACTAGACGTACAGCAAACCAACTATGGTAAGTGAGTCGTCTAGCTCAAGTCGAGTCTGCAGCAGTACGGCACTTTATATCGGAGAGCGTTTGCGTGACAATATATTATATCGCCTGCAGCGGCATAGCGTTATAATTGTAGTCGTACGTTAAACCGAAGATTATTTCGTTTCCCCGGAAATCTTAATTTTCTCCGTTAACGAGAGTGCTTATTTTATATTATATTCTACAACACTTTCCATTTAATGTTTCGAATGCGCACTAAGCCTTTTGACCGTGGATGTTTTACATCCTACTAGTGGATGATAATAATATGATCAGGATAGGAGAGATGACACTAATCACAAAATTAAAATTGCCTTTTTATATTTTGCGGGGCGGAGCGAAGAATGTAATGGTTTCACGGCCATGTGTTTTTTTTTTGTAACTGAAGACACTTTTTCAAGTAAAAATCAAAATCTTTGAGAGATATTTCAGGTAGGGAATGTGTTCTAATTGGCTTTTTTGTCTTTAAAGGATCACTTTTTAAAATGATCCGGAAAAAAAATATAAAAATTTAATAATATTATTATTAAAATAATTTGTAGTTTAGTAATCTTGGTTAGCAAACAGTTGGACCATCTTCGCTCAGAATCAGTTTTTATCTCATACAACGATTTGGCTATTGAGTTCAAATTTAAGACATCTATTTCAGTGCAATCAGTGCATACTCAAGACATGGTACACTATCGACACCTACAACTGTAGTCTGTACACCAAAGTGGTAACCTATTTGACGGTTTTTTCTCCTTAAATTAATCTATACGAAATCAACGACTACCGATTAATTAATTAAGGTGACAATAAGTATCAACTACTCTTAAAACAATTCAGCTCATTAGTTTTTATTATTTCCTTTGGTGATATATATGCATATTATATATTATACTCAGACGAGATTTGAATTTTATCGTCAGTGCTTACAGCCAAAAACACCAAAGGGACCTCTCTCTAGTTATTTTTTTATTCACAAATTGCTGTTTGAGAGTAGAACTTATGGAAACGGCACTGCATATACATATACTGTGCTATTATTTCAACAGTAAACACTCATTATCTCCATCTCGAAAAGTAAAAACATTTTAGAAAATATTAATTTTACATCATTTAAAGTCGCAGTATTTTTGAAAAATAAATGACATTTTTCACTAACTTTTGGTCGTTATCAGTTCAGTTTTTTAGGTTTATTTTATTAAATACATAATGTGAATTTTCGTTTTTATATTTTGAAGCTAAATATTATTTTTCTGAGTGTTTCGAAGTTATGATGAGCGAAGTGGAGTGGCACTATCCAGGAAACCCACCACGTAAAATGTCGGTCTACTACTCTCGCTGTCAATACTTTAAACACTTATCACTTATTTACTACTTAATACAGTTCAAAATTCAATTTTTATATATAAAATCAACAGAATTTAAACAAATATTTTCAAAAATGTATATACTTTTTGAGATAATTAGCGTTAACTCTTAATATCATCCAATATAATATATATTATATGTATACATTATGTGCAGTATAAATAATAATTTAAAATTGTATATTTTATATTTTTAAGTCGAATTTATTAATTGAACATTAATGCACCGATTGTAAATGTACAAAAAAAAAGGTATAATTAGTACTAAAACAAGCAACAGACTTGTTTTTATGATGCATTATTATGATTTGAGTCATTTTGTTTATATTGAATTCAAGAACCACTCTCTTGAAACTTTTTGCACCCTTACAGTTATTTATTTTTTTATTATTATTCGTAGTACTTAACAGTATAATGCTGTTATTGTTTAAAGTGAACCCTTTTTTTCAAATAATTAAAATTCGTTTTAATTGAAAATGTGTACCTAAAACCGAACAAAATATCATCAAATTTTATTTTTTCCTTTCCAATGCATATTGTATTTATTTATTTATTTTAATGATGAATATTGTTAACGAAAAATCTAGAACAAAAATGTATTGCTTAAAATAATTACAGTTAAAACAAAATGTGTAAATCAATTCATATAAAACATTTTTCGACCACTTAAAAAGGTAATTTTGAAGTACTGCAAGTATGAATAATTTGTTGGTTTGTGATATTTAAATATATTATGTATATTGATGGTTATTTCCATGTGTTGAACGGAGTTATTAATAATTAATAACTATACGAATAAATCCAAGTGGTTTATTTTTTTTAAAAGATATATTTTTAACAATTATAAAAATTATTAAAGTGTCTCCGAGTTTTCGGAAAAATCAGGGAAATTCTCTATACTCCCTCCATATAAAATATAGATGCGTGTACATATAATATTGGTTTGAAGTCTGTTGGTCAACCCATAATAGAATTTATCAATGGTATTTCGTTCTCATATGGATAAAAATATTTTAACAAAATATATGTCATTAATATCATGCCTAGGTATTTGAAAATCAAAAGTGCACCTACTTGATATTCTGTTCCAATAATAATAAAGGAAGGAACTTTTTTAAGAACTATAATTGAAAATATATAGGTAACCATTACAATTTTATAAGGGAAACTTCAACAAAATAAAAAAAAAACACAATTAAAGTTGAACATTTCAGAAGTAACCGCGGGTTTGTGTAGTTAATAAATCATGCTGACGCATATGCGGTATGTAATATTCATTTTGCGTTTTATAATTTGCTTGAATAATTCAGGTGCCGATCTAAATTAAACGACTACTTGAATGTTTTTTTATAATTTAAAAAATATGCTTTTTATATTTAGATACTTTTTCTAGGTAGGTTAATTATATTTTATCTCTATCAACGTTACCTACGTTGGTATTTTTACGTAAAACAATATTTTGGAATGCTCCGCTGTGCCCTAAGGTATTTAAAAAAACATAAGGCAAATTAAAATTATTATTTTTGGTTAATGGAGTTCTCGTTTCTCGTGTTGTAGAAAAATTGAAGTTTACACATTGGTTCATTTTTTTTTGTTATATAACAGATGTCCTGAGGTTAGCGCAACGAGATACATATACATAATTTAGTTTGAAATTGTTTTTAATTATTAAAATAAAAAAAAAAAACCGTTGAACTCTATTTCATTTTAAGGCAGGTACGAAGCGCTCCGACGTTGGGACACGATGATAGTCATTATTTTGAATTTCCACATACAACTCGCTGAATATTAATACGGCCAAATGTTGTGCCATTTATCATTGGATAAACGGCGAGTTAAAAGTTTTGTAATTTATGGATAAACGTACCGTTCAAACACGAAAACAACATAATACATCTACGTACCTACAATAATATTATATTGTTTTTCTAATATAATATATTATTACATTATCTTTGAGCAGATCGCACTCAGCTAACCGCATCACGACATTGGTCGAGACCAAAGAACCGAGAGTGTAGTGTGCCGAGAACGAAAAAAAAAATTCCCACTAAACGATAAGCCGTCTATATTTTGTTCATAACTACATATAATGTGGTCGTATTATACGCGTGTCGAATAAAACGTCGCCGTCGACAGTTTTTTTTCACAATCGCGTGCGTAGCTGAAAAGTTTTTCCCGACTAATCGAGTACCTATACAATATGACATGATACGTCATGACAACAACGTATATAATACGCGAAATATTTTATTCTCCGCTGAGATTTCTTCTAGGATATTCGCATGAAAACCATATCAGGTGACCCGACGACCGTTTTGCCAGTCGGCCGAGGGTAAAACGTATTTAGAAATACGAATAACGTCCCTGCTGCTATTAGTGAAACGCGCCAGAGATAATGCCCATGAGACTTAACATGAATAATGGGCGACCCTTAGCGCATTGTGTGTACGCGCGTTTCCGTTTTAAGTTCATTTGATCGTAATGTGTAGTCACTACTATACATTTATCTGTAATTAAATTTCGAATAAAATTATATTCGTCTTAGTAATTAACGCCGTTCGCTCCGAAATTAATATGGTTGTATTAAACTGTATTTGGTTAAGAAGGAGTGCGCGACGACTTCTTCTCGCGTAAAAACGTCTTCGGTTTATTACCTAATGTTATGTAGCCATGTAGGTATAGGTAGAGGTATACGCCCAAACGAAGCGTTACCCTACAGTAAATCAGAAAACAACAACAACATGTGCAGTTGTGTAGTTATATGTTTACACCGTTGTATACGTATACAACGGCGTTTTAAATTATACACAAAATAATAATATATACCGACCACGGATTGTATATTATCTCCCAAAATTATGCGACTTTTAAATTGCTGAATGTATTATCTAATATAGAGAGCTTTTGAAAACATTTTTTCTGGTCACGAGTTACCCCATGGAACACGCTACGCTGTAATTTATAAATAATAGTAATAATAATGATATAACAGCGGTACAAACAAAGATTACGTTTCTAACGCTTTATCGGCTTTTTTTTACGTATGTTTATTGTATATGGTAGAATGGGTTTAGTTTTTTCACTTTTAATAGCGCCCTATTAATTCAATATTTTTTATACATACCTACATAGTGAAAATGCATCCTACACAAATATGGGTTTTATGCTTATTTAAAAAATGTAAAAACACATTGAAATACTTTTGTATTGATTTTCATATTTCAAAAAGCACAATACAGCATAACGGCGTACAGGTAGCCATTAATATTGTTGCAGATGTTATAGTTTTAAAGCAAACTGGAGAGATCACAATGTATGAGTTAGTTCTTTTATTTTTTGCTCACGCATAATGTTATATGTATATTGTATACAATATATTTTTTTAGTAAATTCACTTAATAATTATTGTCATATTTATGACAAGTCCGCACTCATAATATTTAACTTTGACCGAATGGCAAAACGAAATATTTTATCATGAAAATATAAATATGTCTGTCACCGGTTCGTATAAAGGTATCAGTCATATTTTATTATCAAATCATACTTTTAACAGTTTAAAGTACTATCAAGTTTTGTTTGAAAAAAATGAATGGTAAATATATAGCAAATATAACGAAAAGACAGTTTTTCTTTTTACTTATTTTGGTACAAGTTTTAAAATTGTTATACAATTGTTTGCGGCAGTCAAATTTAATAAAAAAATATATTACTATCTTTTCCAGGATTAGGATTTTGGAAATGCATTTATTGGATTTTTATATTCCTGAGCCGTAGGGAAATATTTGATCTTTTGTCAAACAAAATAAATACAAATCGTGACGTTAGAAAACAGAGAAAAATCAAATCCAGGTGGAAAATCCGAATTTTATAAAAATAAAAACATCTCTATGTTCCCATCTTCAGTACACATATGCGCTAGCTATTTATTTTTTATTTTTTGTATAAGTATGGCAAAATATAAAATGTATTGATTGCTATTTGAAATCTCTATAGAATATTGAATATATTGGTACTTTACGAGAATTTTATATCATTTTTATACCTATGTCTGTTACTTATATTTAACGGCACAATCAGGATTCATTTTCCTTGTGGGAGAGACAGGGGGTTATGCATTTGAAAAAAGTTTCTATTTACATTTTATGAGTAAAATCTACGTGAAGTCTATGTCATACACGGTATACCCACGTACTGTTTGATGTCTGAAATTGCAATAGAAATTATGCAACTTTGTTGTATTACGTAGAAATCGTAAAAATAATATCACATTTCGTGGCGGGAATTTACAACTCCCTCGCCTAGTTGCGTCATTGCCTATATTATGCAAACACGGTCTGAAGATATTCTTAGCCTACACTCCTGAATAACAACGAGTTTAACGAAAACAAAGTCCTTATTGCACCTAATGATAAGTTAGTGATAATTGTTAATGCTATCATTAAAACAAAAAATACTATGCGAATAACGGTTAAACCGAAAAAAGTGTGTCAAAAAGACGACGTTGGATTTGGTTAAATATCGTCTACATTTCTATAAAGACACCGAAACGTGAGTTAATATATTTTAAGTTTTGTAATCCGAAAACACAAATGGCAAGGATAAAAACTTTTGAGATTTATATCGTTTTCATGATACCTATACTTATTTAGTCAAAACGACAAATTTTCACCTCATAATTTTTTTTAAATTGTTCGAATACAATATACATGTATAGTTCAATATAAATTACATTTCATTAGGTTGCTGCTGTTTACTATAACATTTATTGTGTAATTAATTATAAAAAATGTGAGTACCAATTTGAAATGATTCTTGACAATCGGAAGGCACGATGTTTACAATTTCAAATTGAGGCATTCTCAATCCTTTGGCCATCAGTACAGGATCCGTATTTTTCCACTCCAGTCGAAGTTCTTCAATAGTTTTTGAAACTGAAAAATAATATATGAAAGTTATTTTGATGAATTCAATCATTCAATTTGAAATAGAATTGATACAATTTATTTAATTCGCTAAAAAAATATTAATGTTATCAGGGACCAACACAAGGGATAAGTTCAGTTAGAAACGCTTAGTTGGTAAAAAATGTTACGATATCTATTTTCGGTATTTTTGGTAACTTATAGTAATACTAATATATACATAAGTATTCGACCATCTTACAATTATGTATGTGGTGATATAATAATTTGATTTTTTTTGCAATAGCAGATCATTTTAAGAATTAAATTAACTTTTTGATATGTCCATGACTTAGGTATATTTTAACAACCGCCTATTCAATTATGATTTGTTTACATATTTTTGGACTTTACAGAATAAAATAAAACAGACAAATCTTTAGTTATATTATTATGCATTATTTGTTTATTCATATGTTTTATCAAAAATATGGAAAGTTGAAAAGAAACTAAAATATAAACAGTAAAAGTCTGTATTATATACATATTTGTATTGATTTAAGATTTCAACATCTATAGTCATTAGCCTGAAGGTTATTCAGTAGATTTTTAACTAAAGAGGAGCGTGCGGTCGGTTAGAACATGTATATGTAGCTATGATTTGTCAATAAAACCCGAGCGGTCACCCATCCGGAAACTAGTGACACCGGCTGATACTTGATCTCACAACACGTTCGTCACAAATATCGTGCCACACCAAGTCACGTATACTTGTTTTTAAACAATTACTATTTAATAGGTGTAATTGGAAAGTACGATTTTCAATATTTTTTTAAAGTATCTATGTGTAAAATGTAGACACCATAATATTTTGTACAATATTATATATTATATATATATATATATTTATTACATATAAATTTATTAAAATAATATCGATTAGCGTACCTGTATGCGAGACTATTCAATATCTATTAATTTTTTTTTAAAAATAACTTCGCGGGTTTAGATTTAAAAAAAAAAAATGTTAAAAAAAGAGTGAAGGCGCGGACCTAGACTTGCCGGGACTTATTCAGTATCTATGCTGTTGCAAAAAAGTCGATTTTTTAAGAAACACATAATGTGAGTGTTGTGGTTAAAATAAGTATAATGTTATTATAATAGCACAAGTCAATATTATCCATGCATGGAAATACGTGATATTTCCGTCAAAACATTCATAACTGCTTTCCATGGAATTACTTGTAGGTTTAGTTTCTCTTTGGAAATAATGAGATATACGTGATATTATTATTAAAATATTTCAGATTTTTTTTTTTTTGAAAAAGTTTATGTTTACATCACAAAATCGCTTTTATATAACTTACGGAGTATTACTTCTCTGCCAATGAAACCTTATAAATTTATAATAATTATTGAGTTTTTGATAAAACTTGTAATTTAATTATATAAATTATGTTTTGTGACAAGCATTAAATGTTACACATATATTATATGTAATAATATTAATAAATTTTACCTAAGAGTATTTAAGCAACGAAGTATTAATCTTGCCTTTTGAAATATTTTACGGTTTACTCGCTTTAAATGCTCAAACGGAAAAAAACGTCTAGTAATTACTATTTCTTTTTATTTAACATTGAGAAAATTAATTTCGAATGTATGTTAGTACTGTACATTATTTTTTAGCACAGATAATTAATTATAATTGAATGATGCTCTGTTTAACGATAAGAAAAATATAACATGTGCCTATGAATGTGAATTTATAAAATACATTTTAATTCCAATTATAATTATGTTGTAAGATATTTTCAGAGATTAAGACCGGTATTTTGACGTGGTTTATTGGTAATATATTTTATGTCTAGTCAGAGTTAATGAAATCACGTTTCAAACTACGTATACAGCGTTTAAAGGTTTATTAAGAATATTGCCCTGTCCCTAGATATTTTCGTTTTGTTTGTCAACAGGATTAAATAAACGTGTTATGTTGTTGGTTAGCGGTTTCTTCTACTAGGTTTTGAAATTAAATAGTTCACTAAAACCTAAACTTTGGTGTCTC
>PVMI01046033.1:0-11659 GCA_008528875.1 Aulacorthum solani
CAGATATAGAGAGAGAGTGAGCGAGGGGCGAGTAGAGAGAGAGAGAGAGTGTGTGTGTGTGTGTGTGTGTGTGTGTGTGTGTGTGTGAGAAGAGCGACCTTGAAAATCAGCTGCTTTAAAGTGGCGTTCGGTCGTAAAAAGTCGTAAAAAGACTGGAAAAAAAGAGCCGTTCGAATAAAACGCCGTTCGCATATATTATCATCGCGTTTCACGTAGTGGATATCCTCACGTATCCGTCAGTTCCCGTTTATGATTCCGATATACTATAATAAAATATAATAATATTATTATTACAATAGCTTTTGCACTCCTCCTCCGCCGCCATTGTCGAAATAGTATAAATGTCTATACACATATTACTATTATTATTATTATTATATTATGGACCTATAGAATATACATAATATTATATCGCACAAAGTCACGGAGACTGCAGAACGGTGCAGGTACCTCTACCTATAGTATATATATTATTACAGTCGATTCGTACACACAGTGCCGCAGAAAATCCCGTGTATATGTAAATCGCACGTAAACATATAAAAAGTTATGTTCCTCGGGGGTGTATAGGTTTACAATAATAATAGTTTTTAACTTCTCCCCGACGACGCGTATATAAGCGGCATGCACCACCGGGGTGGTTATATACAGTATTACACCCCCGATGAGGGGGAGGTACGTGTAATATTATGTACCTATATAGGTACGCGAGAGTTAACACCTCGTATACGCGCCTATATAGTACAATATTTATGATGACTCTTTAGTGTTTTGGTTTTTATTTCATTTTTTTTCAACAACTAGCTTGTGCTGTTGCCGTTGGTATATTTATTTCTCTTTGTTATTATATCGTCTGCCTACCAATATTATTCTCCGCAAACGGTCGCCAATAATATACGAACTGCAGACTTCGTAATACTATTGTATACCTAACCCATATATAGTATTGTAATGTATGATGTAAAGTCTTTTTTTTCGGCGTTTTCGGTTTCTAGGACCGCGTGTGCGTCCCCGGACAATGTTATTATTTATTATGTTTATTATCATCAACGGCCCCGCCGTCTGCAGACACGCGATTTACATAGATTGCCGGCGAATACAACAACAATAATAATAATAATTCCTTTTTGTCTTTCCGCATCCCTTCGATTGGCTCCGCGCGCACATTCGATTTGCATATGAAACAAAAGGACGCCGACCGTTTATCATCGTTGCCGTTACAGTAAATATATCGGGATAGGGATCGTGAATTAATATTTCCGATTGTTTTTTATACGTCTCTTCCTATATACATACCTAATATATATTATGCGTGTCCATTATCTCGATAACGGCGGTGGCGCCCGAGTTCTCACGGCTAAGTGCTACGGCAGTAGATTGGTTTCCGATGGGGTAGTTTCCGGTGATGGTTCTACTGCGGTGCTTCAGGCCTCGGGGCAAAATCCGAAACGTCGTTGTGCGTAATACACGCCGAGGCATATATATATATATATATACACGTGTTGGTATATACTATATATATATATATATAGATGTATATACGCATATCGTACACAGCGAATCGCACGCGACCAAGAGACGATATATTACATCGTTCGAGTCAAACGCACGACAATTACTTTTATCATAAATTATACATAATATATATGCTATTACTCACAGGGTGATTTTTTGAGCATGCTCGCCCCCATTTTACCTTCATCAGTACGTTTATTCAAATTCTGAATTTTCAAAATTTTTAAGTAGACCTAAGATCATGTTTTTAAATGTCCGACATTATTTTTTGTATTACTTAAGGAGTGTGCTGCGGTGATAAAAAATTATATATTTTAAATGAGAATTCTTTTTTTTTTTTTTACTTTCAAATTATTTAGTGGATGATGCACAAATAATCAGATATTAAACCGTGTCTTGCACAGATCCACCTCTTAACCTTTTCTCGTTTGACATTTTTTACTGAACTTAAAATGTAATTTGTTTTTTTAACGTGTTTTTCGTATTAAGCGATAGGCGATATTATATAAGTATTATAAATTATGAATGGCTACGATTTCAATTATGTATTTACTGATTAATAAGTTATAAAATTTAGTCAGGGGGTGGGTAGAAGTAGAAAACTATGTACGTTGAAGGTGGGTGGGAGGGAGCTGTAGGAGGGTATGAATGTACCTACAATGATAAACTCTGTATAAGACTATATCAAACACTATAATAATATTAAATTTATTGATATTATTAGTATACGAGTACGTTCACTGAAAAATAATACAATAATATTTTACGCCATCTTATGTGTTGCAGTATTTCATGATAAAATTACCGACTATAAAATAACGTGGCTGGCAAAATAGAGTAAATATATTAGTAGCTGTGCAGGACGATTAATGCGATTTAAACAATATATTACAACATAGTATGACTTATAACTTTTATCGTTTTATTTATTCACCCGCTTGTGGTCATATGTGGTTAAAGACAAATGAACAGTACATTAACAGTTTTATAAGAATTCGTTCGATGAGTACCTACGCTATTTCACTTATCGTGTCTGTTTGATTGCGAATCACAGCTGATTTTCAAAATAACTACATTATTATTCTGTCAGAAGATAAAATAAAAGAACAATTATCAACTTATTATATTATATGTTTTCAAATTTGAAGGGCGAAACACTATGTATTTTGGAATTTACACACGGTCGCTGACTGGTCAGGGGAACCTCATACAATTGTCAACAGATTTCCAAATGGAGTCGAACATTTTCCAATAGCTGTCATCGGCTGAGTTCTAGTTACATACACCGACAAAGACTTCGAATCAAATATTTTGGTCCAATATCAAAATATTGTTAAAATATTTTTAAAAAGTCATACAGTACATTAATTGTTATTAAAAGGAATCAATAGAAATCGAAATCATTGGGGATATAATATATTATACATCTCTATAACTTATCGATTTAAACGTATAGACACGAATCGCTAACACTTTATTAAAAGCAAAGAATTATTACAAGTCGGGCCATAATCATATAATTATAAAGGAAACCAATAAGTTAACGAACCAGAACATTTTGCATAGTTATTTTGTATTATTTGAACATTAAATATTGGAATTGCATTTAACTATAGTTAAAAAATAATAATATTATTACTCTGTATAAATATTTTAGCTCAGTGCCCTGGAGGGCTCCTATTAGTAATTTTGCTCTGATGTGGTACTAATGGTACTATTATATTATACAGCTAAAGCATTAAACACAAAATCAAATATAAATGTATATTTTCTTAATTTTAATTTTATATGAATAAACAGCAAGTCTTATGTACGCCGATAAAAGGTATACACGAGCATTGAAGTATCAAAGATAACATCAAATATACCAAAATATGTATATTCTCATGCCGTGTATGACGAAATTTCAGTATTTTATGTGAAAGTGCTTTGATGTATACATATTTTATATACTACTAAGATTATTCGTCATTTTAAAATGGCTTAAATTATTAATACTGAGTAAATATTATAGATTTATCTCATAGGTATAACTAAAATAATAATCAATTTTAGTAAGTTCTGGTTTGTAACTATTTGTTGAAAGAAAAAAAACGTTTTGAATTTAAAATTGGTTTCGTCAAACGAATCATTATGCATTATCAAACAAAATTACAGTTATAAATCATTATTATAATGATAAAGTTGAAAAAAAAAAATTTATTTATTTTTTTGCATAATAATTGATTTCAATTACAATCTTATCCAGTCGAATGAACTGCAGATTGCGTGAAAACTAAATTACAGTTACTTCATAGTAGTTAGCACTTGCACAACAATAACTTTTGTTCTTTGTTTTTATTCCACAAATGATAAAACTTTATAATAGACATTTTCATTTATGTAATCATTATAATTTAACTGTATACCTATTAACCATAAAAATATGTAATTACCCAATCTAGCTTAATTCTTATTTTCGAAAGTCCCCCCATGGAATTCAAAAACAGTATCACTGTAGTTAGATGATACGAAGAAAAGCATATAATTAATCCTTTCAAAACACACTAATAAAATAATTTTAATCTCAAATTGTACAGGTCTTATGCGACTGCCAGCTGTATAATATATACCTAACTGCAATTAATTCTATCGTTATTTGCTTATTGTTATTATTTCGTATTAAGTGAATATAAGTATATGTATCAAGTTAGGTTATAATATAGTTGCGATTCATCTACATTAATATATTTTTTTTATTTATAGCCCAAATAAAATCGATGATTCGTTTTCAATATTCGTTCGAATATAACAAATAACAGTGGATCAAACAATGATCTTAACCAAATTTACCGACGTACTTTGTCCGACCATAAATAACAATTATTAATACTTTGTAAATATGCAGATTTTGGATATTTAATTTAATAATAGAAATGACCGAAACTAAATTAACGGATATATAAGCGAATTTAAAAAATAAATCTTTTGTACTTCGCATTCGAAATTGAGCTGGACGGTGTATAATATGATAATGACGAGAAAAAAAAATGATTTAACAAGTACACAGCGGCAGGTGACAATGATTTATTCAACGATATCGTTATACATTTTTATAAGTTACCTCCGCGTGTAACGCAGTAAATTGTATACACTGTGTTTATGTTATTGCCTATTGGCAAAAAATTAACATAACATACTTTTAAAGTAAATTGCTACTTTCTTATATGCTCTGTAATTATGTAAATACTTTGTAGCCTTCATAAATTATTTAAATAAATATTAATATAATTTATGCAGCTGAATTCAATAAGATATACATACACTGTTTTTTTGTTAATAGCATAACCATGCTTTTTTTTAATATGAAATCGCATTGTCAACTGCAGATCTTTAGTTTGAACGAAAATAAGATCGGTAACATGGCATAATAATATTCCGTTATATTAATATATCATATAGGTATTATTAGATCTCGTTTAAATGATCAAGAACTAATGTTTTTTTTTTTTTTAGTCATTAATTTGTAGAATAAAAACGGAATAGGACTTATGTTCAAACACCGTTTTCCTATAATAATAATTGCGAGGTGAAGTTTTTACTATTTTTAAACAATATAATACGTATACAAATCGATTCTACTTCGGTATTCTCCGGCCGAAGTTCCGTCGATGAGTTTCTAAAACAATTAATATATTATAATATCATTTAGAGCAATCATATTATTCCAATACACTAACCACGTTTTTCTTTCAGTTTCCTAATCGTGATTTGTAGATTTTCGCTAGGAAGTATCAAACCCGCTTCAGCCGTATAGATGACACTTTTATCTCACATTTTCCAAAAACTGCAGTGAACACATCTGCATCCGCCAATGCCTGTTTTATTTTAAATGTCACAGTTATCTTTTTTCGTTTAAAGATACACGCCAGCAGTACCTGTCTATATACTCGGACGTGGTTCTTATCTTTTCGGTCAGTGCAAGTTCTCGAAACCGGGTTTTTTTAAAAATAAAACACCCGCGCAGTGTCGAAAAAACCATCATCGAGTTCGATGTTAAACACGTGTGACTACGCGACGTGACCAGTAGAATATTATATACTTGACAATATCTCCATCTGCCCTCCCCGAAGTTTTTAGTATAATCATTGTCTATGTACGGTTTATGAGTATTATACCGAAACGATTTCTGCAGCAGTAGTCGTTGTGCGAGTGTTCAAATTAATATATTATGAGAGAATATACCGTGGAAGACATAATATAAGCGCCAAAACGATTTGAGAAAAAAAATGATCGTATCGTAAAAAATAGCCTAAATCTTTGGTCCTTACGTCATTCTACAGCCACAGTGTATTACGGTAAGATAGTGGTAACACTATGATCGGGGACAGAGTTCCTGGAGACGTCATTGTGTGCTTATACCAGCTGCAACGTCACAGTATTTTGTATTGTATTTATTCGTTTAATTTAACCCTCTCCGGCAAAAGGGCCATCATTGTGATCAACGAAAAATATTTACTGAAAAAACGATTATAAAGCTTATTGTACAATAATTCGTTTCACAGTTTATTTATTAATTTTTAACTAGAGGATGAAGTCGGCAATGGATTTGGTCGAGTCCGGACATTTTCCAAGTTATGCGGAAATATACTCTGCTGATAGGTTTTCTTTTTCCATGAACTCTTCGTGTATAATATGTCATTTCGTTTATGTATATATATGCGTGCTGGCCAGGTGGAGTTTCTACTCTCCGGGAAATTGGTGGGTTCCATTGTTCGTTACAAAGCTGTGTGATATTATATTTTGTAAACGGCCGGCGATGAGTCTGATTTTAGGATCTCGGTTTTCCTTGGCGTATCCAGTGGATGTGGCCATCATATGGAGATGCGCACAATATTATGAGATCATACTGTTATTATTGTGGTTATTTACGGAGAATATAATATGCAAAAAGCGCTGAAGCCCGTAAGTATAACCATCTCGATACCATTACGATATGATGTTCATTTCCGGCGAGTAAGAGAAAATACCTTTCGGATCGATACGTCTCTCCGCCTCCTCCTCCGACCTGCAGGATCGGCTCGTAAATCGTGTCCTGGACACACACACACTGACTGGCACACGCACAGACACGTTATATAGACTCGTCGTTCGTGCCTCAAGTCGGCATCTCCGCGTGGTGGTTATTAGTCGTAATGGCCAGTCATGTGTGAAGTCGATCATTACATTGGCGCCGCCGCTGCCCGGTTATTTCTCGTGCCTGTCGGTTTTTTTTATTTATTTTATTTTTTTTGTTTTTATATTTTCATTTTTTACTCCATTCACGACGCGTCACTACTACGACTATATATACACACACACACACACACACACACACAGAGTGCCCGTACTCTTCGTGTGCGTATATACTTGTGCGCACACATCGCATCTGTCCTTTAGGAGACCTCCAGCAGCAGCAGAGTGGTGGGATGATGTGAAATGGAAAAAAAAACCGTTCGTCAAAGACAATCGAACCGCCGCCGCGGTTATATCCTCGCTGTAGCTCTATGATTACAGGGCCGAACCGCACACGAATTAAGTCGGACGCTTATTATATTATATATTATTGTTGTCGTACATGTACCTACATGTAGCCGCAGCTACCGGTCTTTGGAACGGGTACTCTGGCGCGCGCGAGCCTACGTCGCATCTCCGGCCCCGACATCCGGTTCGGCCATCGCGTGTGGCGTGGCGTCTAGTGAATATTGTCTCGTCGTATTATTATTATTATCATTATTATCTGTTATACATTTTCCTCCTTGTGTATTTTATCTAGTTTCGGGTTTTGTCTGCTGCGTGCGATGCGTTCACACGATTGTTAACATCGTGTACCCTAGGTATGCTTCCATGGTTAGGTTAGGTTGTGTGTGTGTGTGCTCTGCATAAAATCACATTGAATATAGTGCGGAGCCCCCGCCAAATCAAAGTCGCTTCAACGGTTATATTATTATAAGTAGGCACCATAATTATTATTCCTACCCCCTATCTTGTCGTCGCGACGATGAGATTTCAATAAAAATAATTACCACCGATTTCGGTCCCGTGTATATACCGTGCGCAGAGCGTATACGTAGTAGGTAGTAATTTATGCGAATACTATACACACTTATTATGATATTCTAATTCGCGCCGTATTATTCATAAGTCTAATATCGATTTGTAATGTACGAAAGACCCGCCGTCGTAAACAATAGAATTCGCCGAAATATTCTTTGTTGCCGTCTCGATTACACGGCACCTCATCGTTTTTCTTTCCGTGTATAATTATTATCGTATACGCATATTATATCCGACAACGCGCCGTGCCTCTCGCACCCCACGTATCTCACACGTCTCGTGCATAAATAATTATATCATAGAATTCGGCCATATTGTTACGCGTTGTTTCACATCGTACAGTTTTGATCGTCACACTTCTTGTAGGCATTCGTTTCCGGAGAAAACGATCGATTTGAGAAAATCATACATATCGTAAATCCGACGACGAGCTATGACACAGTATGCAAATATATATAGTATATAATTCGATACAATAGGTACAGTCATCATGACAAATACGATGGCCCAAGCCACATATAAAGGAATTACAAGGCAAGCATAAATATTCATCACATTCGCGTTTTTATACAGGTATATACAATATACACGCATATATATATATAATATACTGCGCGTAATATATAATAATATATCTAAGTATATAACGCGGCTCATTTCGATGTGTACAAGATTTTTCGCTTAACCATAATAACTTCTAATTAAATCCATTTGCAATGCGCGCGTCAACAGTCTCGTCGCAAACACAGGAATAACGGTAATTATCATTATATTCAGACTCTGTGTGCAAACACAACACACACACACACACAAACACACACACATAATAATAATATATAAACTATAATGAACATCAACTCGAATAATGCAAAGCATCGCACCTACTGAAACATAGCTTCATCGCCGTAGTACCTTCCATAAAATATAATAATAATAATAATAATATGATATTATGTATAATATGGCAGACATGTATTTTATTTCTCTTTTATTTACTCGAAGTCTGTGCCTATCTACACGTATCCTTGTATTTGTTTTGTATAAAAGCTTATGTTTTTATAACGATATCATTTGGATCCCTTGTTCGAAGTCAACATAATATCTTGTACTCTGCACGTTAGCCTCGTGGACAAATCGTTGACCTACCTATATCGAGTATTACTTGCCCAACCGTGTCGTCAGTAATTTTAACAAATTATATTACATTATGCATAGGTACATAGAGATGTATGTGCACCGTCTTCGTATTTGTAGGTGTGCACGACAATAGTAATTATCGTATATTGTCAGTAGCTGGTACGTGTCGGATCTCGTATAGTTATTTGTACGAGATCGATTATGACGTTAAATATTTTAGATACAATACCCACTCTATTTTTCATTTTCTCCGCCTCGCTCTCCGCCTTTCTTACTGTCTTTGTCTCTCTGTCTGTCTGTCTTTGGCTCTCCGTCCGTGTCCATCCCTCTCAAACACATGAGCATGTCCTAAGAGCACGATCGTAATCCGATGTCACGACAAAACGATCATAACAACAATAACAGTATATGACACATTATGCTCGACGATCTCGTTAAAAAGTCACTCAAGCTATACAGGTATACTGCCCGTCCGCCCAGTGAACTGTATACACATCGGTGGTTATACGACTCAAACACACACACACACACATATTATTATAGGTATACCTAGAGTATTAATCGAAAACATATTATACGTCGTCGTATAAAATTAATAACAATATAGACTACACACGTTATAACTCATGATACGCATAATATTATAATATAGTAGTCGGTATAATACAACGAAACTGATAACGTATTTATAATAATATTGTATTATGGGGCCGACGTGGACTTTTTTTTCTACCATATATCGAGAAACGAACAGATGGCTGTTCAGTATATTAGCATAATCGTACGAGCGGTGAAATTGGAATATTTCGTTTCGATTTTTTTTCCTTCTACTTCTTTACGTTTTTATTCCCTCCTCATTGTATTAGACGCGTCTTTTCTTCTCCTCTCCGTGTGCAGTGCGTGCACGGCAATGTCGCCGGAGAATTATCACACGACACGATTGCGAGCGGGCGCGCGCAAGACCAGTGGCTTTCGATAACGTTAAATCCGAACGAATATCATAACCCTCTCATCTGCAATCCGATCATTTATTATGGGATTTAAAAAGCGACAAGTCACGCGCATTGAATATTTCATATAATTAGTATATACATATATACGCCCTGCGACGATATTATAATACCGAAAATCCTTTGATATATGTCAGCCGATATAATATCGGAACGATTTTTTTATTTCTTATTATACATTTTTTTTTTCATCGTCTCCTTATTTTTATACACTCACACACGCACTCCCTAGTACATATCATTTTAACGTTTATAATATGCCCGTATAGTTACCGATTTGATTCATTTCGATGAATGTCGCCTTTAAAGACGCTTATTTGAATAAGCCGCAGCTCGGCATTCTTTCAGGTGTCCGTATAAACTGGTTCGTCGATAGAACACCCTCTCGCTGGTCCTTATATAGGTGTACCTGATATATCTTATACATAACCCTCGCTTTTCGTCCTCGTCTATGTGAGTAAGCATAATGGATTTTGGAAATGGGACACTAATAATCAACGACCGTCGGAATATATTAATATTGCGCCAATCGATTTTTGTTTCTCATTAGATTTTAGATATCTACATAATATTATGTTGTCGTCTCCGGACGAATAGAACACACGCGAGCAATTCAACGCTGAAAAGTGTGTGCTCGTTATTTTAAGCCGAAAAATTACGTCGCATACCCACCTACGATTGCAGTATAAACTGAATGTGTAAACAATCATCTTCTACCTAATATACCTAGGTATGAGTACACACCAGAACGAAAACCACAAAAAATAAAAATAAAAATACCGCCCATCTATTTTTGAAAACCTGAAATTCAAATAGGTAATTATGTTTGAGTTTAAAATAAAAATATGTGTACTTACCTACTTACGTATAACCGTATCGGAATATATATTCTTTATGTTTCCAAAATATAAATAATAAAAAAATATAGTTATTGTGCAATTTATTATTATAATACTACTGAAAACAAAATAATTGAATATACCATGTAATATATCATGCATCGTCCGTGATATAATAGTGGTTCGTCAACACAAGTATCCTCATTGAATGTGTACCTATATATATATATATATATATATATATATATATGTCCATATATACCTAACATATATCTATATTATATACCTATAACCGATATATAGCTGAATGCTATTTAAATATTTCAATGGGCAAAATAATTATATTAGTTTACTAGTTATATTTAATTAGAGACAATATACAGTTTACTATTGTAATCATGTAATAAATTTAATATATTGTATGCACCTATTAGCAAGACTTGAAAAATATAAAAATACCTAAATATTCACATTACACGTTTGGCTGCCTAGTTCTGTCATAAAATCAATTGTCATATTTAATTTAATCTGCAGACATCTTCTGTGAAAAATATCATAAAAATATAGTACCTATGAATCGAAGTGAAAAAAAATTCTAACTACGAAATCACACATACAAATTTAAATTAATTGCAACACTCTCTAAAAATGTACGTACCGACGTCGCTAACTATTAATATATATATAATGCTTCAACAACATACAGCAGCATAATGCATATATTATGTTGGAATTAAATAATTATTATAACGCACATATATTAGGTATAATAAATCATTTTAATTTTGTATTTTTAGTCTTGGGTACCTATGTTTTGACCTAAACACAATAAATAATATTACGATCTACGGTGATTTTCTATGGAGATGGCTATGCTCTTACCCTCTCTCATTTAGTTCATTATAATATACGACGTGGACCTTTAATGGGCTTTAACGTTCAATGAATTACTGGGGGTAACGCGAAATTAAGATGGAAAGCACATGACCTATAAAGGTCGGCCGTACTGCTACAATAGGCCGATTTAGCCCGTTAATTGCCTTAAAGAGATCGCTGGCGAGCTTCAGCGTAACACAATCTTCT
>PVMI01046056.1:0-15306 GCA_008528875.1 Aulacorthum solani
TTTCTTCATAATTTCAATCTTACAATACACACACACAAACACACACACACACACACTCATATATATATATATATATATACTGGTAGGAGCGTTTTAACTTGGCTTCTTGGCTGAGCACTTGAAGTGCCGAACAGTTTTCAATTTTAAAATTCTAAAAAATAGCCGATGTGCGGCAATAATATTATAATAATAAGCGTGATATCATTTTATCTTGCACCATTCGAGTGGTTATATAGAGTATATACATATAGTTTATTGGTCTCATAGCTATAGTGCTTTGAGAAAAGAATAGTTATTACGATAATTGATAGCAAAATATTATAATATAGTACACAGTTTGTGGGGTTCGCTCGATGCACTGGTTTTTTGCTCTCCGTTTACGCAGTGTTTTCCGTCGCGCGCGCGCACACACTTTTCGTTTTTCGAATTAATACGATCCCGTCCCATCCTCTCATCCCCTACAACCCCCTACCCACCACACAAACACGCACACACTCAATTTTTTTTTCACTTCGACAGATATCGATTTTAATCCTCACGCGACCCGCGTCGTAGTGATATCAATAATAGCGGACGCCTGCACGATGTGGCTGCACAGCTGTGCACTGACCGGCGCTCGCTACAACGCGTACGGTCTTACCTATGTAATGTACTTAATATTATTATTATTCTCGAAATAATAATATTATAATGTTACGAGAGTGCCGTCGAGTAAAAATAGATCGGCTAGTGGGTCACGAGGGTCGAGCGATGTCGTCGATCATTACCACCACGTGTATAATGCCGCGTATGCGTGTGCCGAAAGAAACCAATGACCGAGCCACGGTATAGACCGACTTGAACTTAAAATATCCGACCCATCTCGTACACCGGTGCCCACAATAATTATTATAACTTTCGTATAGCAATACGTAAGACTACGGTTTTAATCAGAGTTAGTGTACCTTATAAAACAGTCAGGGGTATTACACCTATGTTTATTATTATTATTGTCATTGTTAGTTTACTCGTCTACGTCATCGTGTCGTTTTTCTGTTGTTTTTGTTCATTTTAAAAACTGATATTTTTTTACACGTGTACAACATACTTTTCAGTTGTTTTTTAATTAAAGCAAATTGAAAAGTTTTCAAAACACGCTTTTGGATTTAAATAAAAGAAAATGCATTGAACCGACTACCTATATACTAATATATATACGCATACATCCGCATACACCTATACGTAATTATATTCTGCCCCTAATAAATTAAGTTTATAGCAATTATAATAATATATCATTATAAACGCGTATTAATATGATCGCTAGCTCGTTTATATTTCACGGTGTACGTATTATAATACATATTATATAAACTTACCTAAAGGCCGTAGATTGCGGCGGCGAGCACCTGCAGGCACACCTTTGAAATCGCAGTCGGTTTATGCGTTCAGCCCGCCCAAAGTAAAATCCCGGTCACGGTGTTGCCTATATGGGACGTAACGGAAGAAAAAAACTCGCAAAAGCAATAGAAAATTATATTTCAGTTTTACATTTGAATGTTTTATACGAAAACAAAAGTTTGTTTTGTTTCCAAAGTGTGATTAAGCTGCGTGCTATTTAATACAAATTACGTACGTTTGCGAGCTATTAAATTATTTAAATAATATGCAAATTAGGACAGTATAACGTTATAATGGACCTATGCAATTTCATCGAATTACACCTTTGTCCCTGCTCCCTGCATATATTTATACGCAATGGAATAAAATGAATATCGAAACCATCAGCGGTCTTAAACTGTACAGGTACGCATGATAAATTAATAAGCAAGTAGCTCCTTTTTTCCGGTGCAAACCATTTGCGTCCCAATTGGTTTTTTCGTGAGAGCCCGAAACGCTTTTTATGAAAAACGAGTAAACACCGTGCAGCGTTGCCAGATTTATAGTTCCGAGAAATATAATACCCTAAACTCGCAATACGAATAAATACATAGTATTAACCACCTATTTATTATTACGAAAATCAATAACGATAATTTTAACATCGGTGATATATATTTATATAACATTGTGGACTGATTTATTGACTTTAATTTTTTGTTAAGATAAAATTGTGTTCTTAAAATACATCTATATAGGTTTTTACGTGTACGGTGTAAAAATTATGTTATGCACTATAAAATCTATCATATTTTGTTCTTTCTTATTGAAGTTGTAAAATTTTAATATAGGTAGGTACCAATATTGTTGACCCATTGCTTATTTACAGCCCTCTGCTAATATGTGTGCTATTGCGGGAAAAAAACTAAACATGTAGATTACGAAAAAAACATGGAAAGCCTTTGACTTGATAACATAATATAATTTAAAACTCCCTGCGGTTAATGTATATTAAAATACAACAATCTATTTGGATCGATCGAAATATCTGTCGAGTCTCCTAACCTCTTCTCCGTCAACGCTGTTATGGAAACCATCCGTCAACCGACACAAATGACATGTGTGTAGTGTGTTTCTTGTCAAAAAATTATTTTGTCGCCATGTGCCCTAAATTTATCAGTATATAAATAACAATTATTTTAGTGTAGTGTTTGTGTTTTCAACGCAGACCAACTACATTTATAAAAAAAAAATCTGGTTTTATAATGCAATTTATTGTGGTGGTAGTCGTGATTTTAGGTCTGTTTTTTTTTTCGTAAACCTATATTTTTTTAAAAATATTTTGACGTAAACTTACATCTATATCGTATATTTTAAAATACAATTAAATTCAATATTATTTATATATTTTCTACTGCAGTTCCTATGTTTGAAGTTAAGATGATTTATATAGGTGTCTTTATATGAAGACATTTTGCTCTGAAATATGAAACCAGTGTGTCAATAATTAGTTAATCTTAAACATCATAGATTATTAACCGAGACGACTAGTACAGCCTATAACGTTAAAAGAATCACTCTGTATAATATATATATGCGTACGCCGTGACGCCTCCACTTTTACACACACAAAACGTTAAATAAAAAAAACAACAACAACATTTTCGTTGCACGTAATATTATACCATTCTGTGGTGGCGGGTAAGCTTAGTTTGCGTATATTAAATTGTATACAAAATAAACACGACGCGTTCAAAAAGTTTCATTAAAGTGTTTGCTGCCCGGCGTACACATGTTATTGGACGGACGAATCGCGACGCCTCCGTGGTCGATCGCGACGACGACCGTCCCTTTTTTTTGTTATAAATATATATTTTTTTATCCGGCGACCGTTTTGCTTTTTTCATTTCGAGAGACACTGTAATTTCCGGTATCGAGTTATTCGGGTTTTTGCCGACGAAAATAAAAAACAAACAAACAAAAACAAAAAACAAACTATGTATAATAATAATATAATATGTATAGCACGCACACCACAATGAATGTGCGCGATGGGTTTCTAGTCCGATCTGCAATGTCATCCGCATACATATGTAAGCCGTAGTTTTGACATTTCAGTTTGTGCATTATTATCATGTTTTATAGTCTTCGGGTTGGTTTCTTCGCTGCAGCTGCGGACCGTGAACAACTAGAATTTTTTTACCGATGTGAGTGATGGCGAGGGGGAAAAGTTGCAGAAGATATATTATTACAAGTGTTGGTACCAACATATACATATATAGAATTCAACTATAAGTGTAACTATTGAAGGGAAAGTCGCAGTGATGGTCTTTATAATTCTCCTTTATAATTTATTTTGCGTTAAAATATTATATATATATTATGTCATAAAATTTTCATAAAATTTTCATAAAATAAAAAAAAAACTTGTTCGTTAGTCCGATAAAGAGGCACAGTAATTCCTGCTTACGCCTATTATAATAATAGAGCTCGGTGTATTGTAGTAAAAATGGGCCAGTGTCGCGTTTACTATAACCTTTCAAAAATCGCAGCTAAAACAGGCTTCACCCGTCTGGATGATATTATGATGATATGACATGTATGTATGTATACACACACTAAATCTACCTATATATAAACGCATATAATATTTACTAATCACTAAATCAATAAAATAAAACGTAATTAATACCCAACACCGATAATTATGTTCGATGTGTGTCGGCGGTAATGCTTTACGCGGGGGTTGAGGCGATTGTGGGGTGATTGGGTGGCCGATACTAACGCCACCTTATCCGTGCCCCTCAACCCGTCCGGATTCTCCGTCACTGAGCGAACGAATGTATTTCACGTCCGCCGGTGCGCTTTCTAAAGCAGAAGTTATATTCTATATATACATATATACATTTATAGCGTCGAAATAATAACCCACAGTCTCGAGCTTTGGGGGGGGGGGATGGCGATGGCGACGACACGACGTATTTCACGGCACGTGCTCAGAGCTCGTATAATATAATATAATATATTATATAAACTACATATATATATATATACCTAAACACACACACACACATACACACATATATATATATCTATTATGTATATGTATATACGCGTGTGCACGGTTCGGTACACACGAGTCTTGTACACGGCCGCCGCGAACTGCTATATTAATATGATGTATGACCCTCTCCTCTCGCCGCCGTCGTGTAGGTTATAAGTTTTCGCAGGTCTTATTATTATTATTACACGTGCGCACGCGCGAGCTGTGCAGACAGGGTCTGAACGATTTATAAAAACAAATTCGGCCCTCGCTACCGGACCCGACACATTTTTTTTACACTCCCTCCCCCGTAAAAATATAGAATAATAGTAATAATAACAATAATAATATGTAATCTTTTACGTTATTTTATTTTATTTTTTTTGTTTTTTTGACAGCACACGCGTAACATTTATTGTCGGCCGGAAACGCTTGGTTTGTGATTTATTACCAAAAAAAAAGGTTTGACAAAGTTCCGAGCTCGTTTAAAAAAAACCCGCACGGCACAATATCTATGGCGGGAACCGGCGAGTTTGATTAAAATCCGTACAATAATGTTGCGGTGGTTTTTTGTGCGTACTTATCAGCTGCGACCAATGCTGGTTCGCTTATCATCAGTCTATTTTACGATCGTTTCCTGGGTAAAGAAAAGCCGACTAGTTTTGGTATGACACCCTTTAGATTTGTCCATTGAATTTTTTTTTAAGACTACTTTCTACGAACTGTAAACAATTCATTTTATCGTTGACGGGGGTAAGGAGGTCTCGACGTCTCACGCCTAGTACAGTACGAAACGTGCAGACAAAGGTCGTCTGAGTGCGATATTCAGTGGAACACTAATATAAATAGAACTATAATATACGTATTTTAATATATAACGTCATAATATTATATTGTGGTACGAGTGGGTATGAATGCTACATATTATGACGGATAAAACTGTATGTATATGACGTATAGGTACAAGTTGATAATAATAATACAGGTACATTCATTATGTCGACGAATCAAATTTACAACAGTGGGTAATAAAAATATATAAAAGGAGTTGTATTGATTTAACATTAAGTATAATACATTTCGTAAAATAAAATACAAATATATTTTATGAAGAAAATCATAATTTGAAAAAAAACGAAATAGTGCATTATTAATTATTATTTATTTTTTTTAATTAATTATTTAATCGCACGGTTGTCGATAAAATTATCATGGCGGCGATCACTTATTCGCAGTCGTAGTAAGTGCGATTTATAAGCTATTATATAACACTGCATGCAACCAAACGGGCACGCCGGATGTGCGCACTTAAGTGTTAAGGTGAGATGCATTCGGCTCCGTCTAAAACCTAGAGACGTTTAGTGGGTTAGTGAGTTATCGTGAGGTGTATGCGATTTATCTATCCAACTTTTGACTTTTCAATTTGCTACGGCGATATAGTGAACCCATACCTACCTACTTAAACCTATGTACACAAACACATTTTTCAAATATTATTGCCATTTCCCGGTGCCGTTCGTGTTTGTGCATGCAGAAAAAAATCGATAATATGACATGTTTCTGGCGTTATACTTATGTATAAACGCCACACGCGCGTGTACCGGAAGTAGTTGTCCGACGAATATTCCTCCGCTGATATTGCAGCAATTATCGGTCTCGAAAAAACAATAATCAATAGCACTAATATTATTGTGTTCGATTAAAAATCACCCAGAGTCCGCGCGATTAAAGATCTGTCGAAACTTTCGTACATGGGCTGGCGATAATAATTTATTATTGTGCTTATATATGTGGGTGGGCACTGTTGCAGAACACGTCCGCTGCAATATCCACGGGGGATTTTTTTTGTTCAAAAGTTTCAAAGATAATCTGACACTGACGACGTCTGGTACTGCAGCATTGTGCGTCCGAATAATGTCGCTTTTTTCCTCTTTAAAATTGTTTTAAATTGCCTGTAAAATATTTAACGCATATTATATTGTTACCGTCGTCGATTCGGGGGCACATAAAATGGCGGACGATATAATATTATTATAGAGATAAATCTGGTGAATCTAAGCGTGCTGCGTTCTGTTCGCATCGGCCATCGTCGTCACTGTTATCCTCGCCCCGCCCGTTATACCTACGAATAAATAATAATAATATAATTCCGCCGCCAGTTTGTCTGCCGAAAACTGATAACGGACTAACGGAACCCCCACAAACCGGCTGCCAAATGTCTCTTGACAATCCACACGATAGGCGCGTAGCATTTCTCACGTTAATTTACGTATAATACGATTTATATTAACAATTCACGACCATCGTGTGGACGATCGTATTGTAGTAAATTTATTTGCCGATTGTTCATTAAACTAAACCGTAGACAGAATCAGCTATACTATGCTCTGCTTATACCTATTTAATGTTTATTGGTGTGTTTCGCACCAGATGTATAATGTAATAATGTAATAATGTATGCAATATGCGAGTCATAATTAATAATAATTGTACCCTTGTTACTGTCGCAAAATCGTCTTCCTCTCACCTATTATCATTATAATATGACGTATAGTTTCTCGGTCGCAATTTGTTGCCAAATGGGAAAAAAAATTTCATATTTTTGCAGTAACTATTTACACGGTCGTCTAGATGAACGCCTCGTTTACAAAAAAAAAAAAACAATCCAACCGATCTGGCGTCAGCTAGGGTACATATTATTATACACTTACTCTCCTTTTTGGCACCATCTTGTACCTATATAAACGCATAAATAATGTACCAACAAATAAATAATAATATGAACTGGGATTTTATTTTTGTTAAGTTATGTTACACATTATTTAAATATGTCTGCTCGAAAATATACTCTTCCAGAGGAAATTCAGTAGTCTTGAGATATTGGCATTTTCAGTTCAAGAGAATAGTGATGAGGATGACTGCAGGTATCTTAATCAGCAACAAATTCACGAATTACAGTTCATGACTGCGTTGAAATCGATATTCGTTGAACAAATTTGGCAACAGCGATTTTCATTTGTTAATTAATAATTATATTACATAATATAATTTGACGACAAGACCCAACCGAGTTTCCGTCTCATCTTTCAACTCCCAAACGGTTGATCTACGGTCATTCTGCACTTTTTAACAATTTTTATCCACAAAATGATTTATATATATTGATGGTGCTCCAGAAAGTGGATTATTTTCAGTTAACTGCTGAAGAGCTTTTTAAACTCTCAAATCAGTCGAATGTCTTTGAACGACTTAAAAGAATCATCAGTGGTTTTGATAATTCCTTTGGTTTTCGTTGCATTTTTTATTTTTACTCCGTTTCTAAGAATACTTGATGCTGTTCGTTAATTTCAGACACTTCAAAATCTCAAAACGAAACAAACTGACTTGATTTAATCATTTCCAACATGAGAGAGTGGCTTTGTGCTTAAAATATTCACTAATCTAAGGGGTGAATACCCTGTTTACCCGTGTATAGTACAGTCAAGCTGCACCATGTATATAAATATTAACCGTAAGAACAGTAATAATTGCAGTCCCGGTACAAACAGACTTCGTATAATACGGGCGACAGACTGTTCGATGAAATTTGTTCGGCAAACACGGGCGCGCGTAAAACCGTTTAAAAACGCCATTTTCGTCTGGTTATATATCGAAAACGCTATCTCCGGAAATTGCCAAATATAATCCCAGCCCGGTCGCAGTGGGGCAAATCCGTTGGCCGTGTTCCACCGACGACTGCAGCGACGGCGGCGGCGGCGACGACGACGACGACGACGGTGACGACGATGAAGCCGAAGACGACCCCGTTCAGTCGTCTCATCCCTTATATACAACATATACGTTTCCGGGCAAAATTCCAACCTTTAAATCTTTCTCGACCGCGGGCGTGAGGTCTCACCCACCCCCCCCCACCCATCCAGCCAGCCATTCGCGGTTCTCCACTATCGCACCCACAACCGCCCTATACACCGACTATGCTCTTTCACACGCACACTATGTGCTTTCTGCGGGCAAACGCCGCGACCGGGCCCGTATAATACCTGACATCGGGCAGATCGTCCTGGACCCAGGTTGCGGTGGCGGTTTGATGTATATATATATATATATATGTATATATATATATGTATGTGCATAGGTGGATATTGGTTCGCCGAATTTCGTATCGAAAACTACGAAACATCCGGAACCTCGGCGTATATTTTATATACATATACTTATAGGTATGTAATATGTATTAGTATCGGATGGTAGTTATGTGTGTGTGTTTACAATGTACCTATATGTGGTGTGCAAATAGGTATAATACATACTTCTGCAGCGCATACTCGTGGGCGTGCGGCGTTTGCGAAAACTCGTGATTTCCGTTGCGTATAAATAAAACGCCATTTTTGCCTTTTCAACCCCCTACCACCATACTCCCGAAACCCAAACCGGAAACCCAGTGTGCGGAAATACGTGCACGGTCCATTATGTGTTTGTGGTTCAAAAACACTGATAAAAACCTGACGATATATTTTTATGTCTGTTGTAGGTATATAGTATCTGAGGTTTTATTGGCGGCGTTCGATCTGGCCGAAAAACGGACCTGGTCGCTGAAATATCCGCCAGTATATATTGCAATTTATTGTATTTTTTGTAAAAAAAGTTGCATCAACATTATTGTGCACGCCAGCACTCTCCCCCCCGTTATAATATTATGCTCTTATGGTTTATAGTCGGTAGTCGGTACGATATTATATAATAGTTCACCGCGAAAAGTTTCGTCGTATATATGTTGTCTCTGCCATCATCATCGTTCTTATTGATTAATATTTTTCAAAATTATATTGTAAATAGTGTTATTGTATTGAAGATCTATACTTTTATTATTATATGATGATTTAAATATTTTTTGGTTATCCGGAATTCAATATAAAAAATATTAAAATTGTGTATCGATGGAATAACTAATTCATGGGGATTACTTATGTTCGTTTTTTAAAAGTTTAGTTATTAAATTTCGATAAATATTCAATTATGTAAGTTTCTAAGTTTAGATGGGCGGATATACCTACTATGAACGTGAACGACACGTGGTAAGCCTGTACAGCAGTGCTTCCCAATCTTTTTGATGTCGGGTTCCATTATTAGACCTTTTTTATGCCACGTGACCCACAAAGCACATTTTAGTTATATCGCCATATATATATACTGCTCTAAGCTCTGTTATAATTATATAATTTAACATTTTTATCTTCGAATAGAATTATTATTATTTATGCTATTGAGGCCCAGCAAAAAAAAAAATGTCGAGCCCAACGTCGGGTCACGACGCATAAGGTTGGCATGTAGTGCTGTGAGTACTCTACCTCTGATAGGTATGTGTTTTGTTTGATAAAATGTATTTTAATGTTTCCATTTTGGTCTTATAACTGCCCTTCACACGTCCAACCATATAAACTATGTATCCGATTATTGTTGATCCCAATAACATGTTATTGAATATTATGTTTTCTTGTATTATGTAGGTAGGTGGTACCCGCCGTAGTTTACAAACGGCGAGGAACTAGGTCATACACCCTGCGTGAAGTATAGTCAATATTGAACAAGTGTTTTGAGGCTAGTGTGTCACAAATAAAAACTTGCCCTGCATAGCAACTATTGGCCTCGTATAATATATCTCCCGTAGACCCAAGTACCCGAGCTTTTTTACAGTCGACGAGTACGCAGACTATTTAATTGC
Organism: Aulacorthum solani; assembly: GCA_008528875.1. Classification (NCBI taxonomy): domain Eukaryota; kingdom Metazoa; phylum Arthropoda; class Insecta; order Hemiptera; family Aphididae; genus Aulacorthum; species Aulacorthum solani. The sequence continues at coordinate 10,125 of PVMI01046056.1, forward strand.
TTCTTTTTACGAGTATGTCTTCAATAAAATAAGCACTGTGAAGTATTGTATTCAATTATATTTGGGCTCGGATGTGTATCGTATTGATGTTTATTTTGAAAATTATTTCTTTCACCTTTGACAATTTGTTTATTTACCCTTAAATATACAAACCGCTTTTGTTATTTGTATGGTAAAAGTATTTTATTTATGGTCCGTGAAATATATTTTAATAACGGTGTAATATTATGTATATTTAACTTTATGCAGATGACAGCTGTTATTTTATTTCACGTTTTACTCGCATTCTCACTGTATAATATAATTATTTCAATATTGACAACACTTTAAATTAGTATTTTATTATTTAAGTGGCAAACACTTTGTTATTTATTTATAATTTTATTTTTATTTTGTTTCAGGTGAGTTTCTGTTGCTGTAATAGTATTTATTTTCTCAAAACTCGTGAGTATAATTATTATTAATAAGAAAACTGTTCTAACAGTCGAATTTTTAATCGCCCACGTATGATTGATGCGCGTTAGTTTCCCGTTATACGAGGTCGATTAAATTGCAATGTTCGCAAGGTTTTTCACGTACCTACTCGAAGAAAATAATTTCTTCATAACTGATATTGGAAAAGTTTCGCCTCCGATAAAACGTGCTTTCCAATTATAGAACACGAAGTGTAAATATTTATCTTTGAATTAACGCACCATAGTAAAACGTGGGTTGGTATAGGCATTTTTCTTTATGATGCCTGCAGGATGTAACATGTGCCTGTATCCTTATAACTTCCTTATGTATATACACCCCAAGGTTCGAGCAAGTTTAATACAGAACTAATAATAATTGTCGAATGTGCAGTAAAGTACGCAGCTATATTTAAACTCACAAAGAATAAAATAGCGTAAAGGTGACCATTATAAGTTATATTGTTTTCGCGTTATTTGACTTTCACTTGAAATATGTGTTTTTTTTTTTGTAACATAAACTTTCGTATTATCGGTATCTATATACCTATATCCCAATTTTATTTATTTTCGTTTTTCCTGCTCAGTGTTTACAGAATGCATATATTTTTTTATTGTCAAGTCCCATACAGTGTATACAGCACTATTTCGTGGGTGTGCTTCTATATTTATATTGTGTTATTTAGGTGCGGACGAAAAAGCTCGCGTTTGTTTTTAAATTAAATTTTGCACTTATGTTCTGACGTACACACACGAGTCGTGTGTACTTTTGAATTGTCTACGACTACCTGTACATACATATTTTATACGTATATACATACATATGTATATACGTACCCTGTTCCGTTGTCCGTTCCTTCCCTCTCGCATGGTACACCTACCGACGTTGTTTTAATTAAATGCCGTGTCCTTATATATTTCACAACTCGAATAAACACGCGGGTACGCAAAGCTCGAATTTTATATATATATAATAACATAATATATCTCCGTCAATTGTGTACGGTATAAAATCACAGTATAATATAGGTTAACGCTTACACGTATATACCTAGCGGGTATATCCTATATTATATTATTATGATATAACATTTTTTCTCCTACAAAGATCCAGGACGCGCGTTGTTTGTACGGCTCCACATTTATATATACTGCGCACACTTACAAGGGACACGGTCGCTGCAGGACGCAAATAAAATAATAATAATAATAATAAAAAGAGCTCGCGTATATTAATTAACTATTTTCACTAATTGTACGCATATACGCTGTATATGTGTTGTCGTGCGTCTACTGCGAGATCGTATAACGAAAATGTTTGCCCACATAATAATAATGTTAATATTATAAATATATATATATATGTAAATCGTGGGTAGGTACCTATATATATGCACCAACGAGCCTAGCTTTTTGTCACGACGACGACGACGACGACGGTCGGGTGGACGTCACTCACACACACACTCACACACACACACACACACACACGCACACACACGGTTGTCGCTAAAAAAAATAATATAAATTTCCACGGCCATGTTTGTGCTATAATACGCGTAAACGAAACTTATTCAACGCGAAAGCTCATCGTGATGTGTTTAAATTTTATGCGTCGCTGCCGCCGAATCACGGGAAATCGGATATACGCGTGCGCTCGCAATTGTTTTTTTTTTTTTTGTCGTTCGCCGTATAATATATAATCGGCTGCAGACTCTTCGGCAAGAGTTTCAGTAGCTTTTTCGTCTCCACGTGGCCGAGGGGCGGAACAGGGGTAACGGCTTCCCGAATTCGTTCCGCATAACGCAATAAATATACGTAGCAGTTGACGTTATCCGACAATTGTTGTTTCGATTATACGTTTGCCTGATTTTCGGCGGTTTTCAAATTACCATGACCGCGGTATGGTGGCAGTATGGGTACGACTGTATATGCTGCTATATATATGTGTGTTTAGGTTAAAGGTGCACTATAATAGCGCTCAACTAGACCTTTTTGGGAGTGCTGGAATTTGTGTATGTGCCATGTAGTCCCCAAAACCTTCGAGTTAAATGAACCCAGTCAAATTAGTATTCGCTTTCAAAAACAGACACCAACACTCTTTGACCGACTTTGTTTAGTGTGTGCTGTGGTCATTGTTCTCAAAATTAACCATACAACTACTGCTATTAAACAATTAATATAAAATCTACTATTTTAAGAGAATTCCGAACTCACACGTGTATACTTATATTGCTGTCTATGTCTTGTGAAAACGTACAACATAATCACATTTAAACAAGGCAAGAATATTATCTAAATAAGGCATCTCTAGTATAGGCTTTCATTGATAGTTAAACTTTAAAGCGAGTTATGCGCATATTAAAATGTTGTAATATTTTACATAGGTATAATTCGAGTTGTGCGTGGTACGGAAACCATACACAATATTATCATCTTCATTATTCTCTTGACTGTAACATTTAAATCAATTTTAAAATGATAAGTAATTTTTTTTTTTATTCTTATATTTTTTTGTTATTTGCACTATACTTTCTATAGCAAGATTGTCCATCGACTGCTCCCCCCTCACGTTTTAGCTATGAAGTATGCAAAAGGAACACGTTATTTATAATTTTGCATGCATATTATAACCTGTTTATGATTATAATTCTGGTGATAATTTGTCTGTCTCATACTAACGCAATCGCATCGCTTCCGCGTGTCCGAAATCGGCTTTGACTTTACGGAGAAGTTTTTCCAGTTACCTGGAGTTTACAAAGTATATAGGTATGTAGCGGCGGCAGTGGCTCGGTGCGCGTTTTCGACGTGACTAGGTTATGAGTGTAATGACTAATTAAACGATTATTTCCTGCCATTCCTACTGCTCTTTAATGCGGTTCATTAAACATTAATACATTCCGTCCGGTGGCTGTATTTAATCAACGGGGCGAACAGTCGAAACTCTACGTATAACGGGGTCAATAAGAACGAATCCTGAACACACTGCAAGATTTCGATATCGTCCGGGGTAGATTGATGGAGTTGGTCGCACAGAAATATTATAATCCCCCGGAGGACTACTACTAATTGAATTTATATTTTGCTATTGTGAAACCGGCCGGATGAGATTTAAATTTCAAATTTATTCCAAACGTTTCGCTTGCTTGTATGCATATATATTTTAAAGGTTTTTTTCTTGGACTATAAATTGCGTATTATAAATTCAAAATGAAAACTATATTTTTGTTTCTTACTTTCTACTTAAACTACGTATATATATATATGCTTGTGTTTTAATTATTGTTATAATTAAACTTCTAAAATTCAGACGAATAATGATTCTTTTTAAATCAATCAGCTATATAAGGATGGGATTTATTTATCTTTTTTATAATAATTATTAAAATATACAACGTCTTACCTAATACGCTTTAGGTTTTTATCCTTCAATCGGTAACTCTTGTGTGATTGTTAATGCAATTTGTATTTCATTTTTGATCATGTGATTAAACGTTGTTCGAAGCGATCAACCAATATTACATTTTGTCATCTTTGCCTTCCATATTAAATTCCTTGAAACTCATAGAACCGTAGGAGTAAGATTCTTATTATACAATTCTATATTTACATCGGAACACGACAATATCTAAAAATGTTGGGACAGTATTTTTTATGTTGCGGTGTGTGTAATTTTTATTTTTTAAATTTTGATGTCTTATTTTGTTCTAAGTCGTAAACGTAATGTGATTATTTATAGTTGGTGTAACATTTTAAAAATGTTCGTTCACTCTTCGCAGATAATCATTATATGGTATGGGTATGGAAGAATATGTTATACATATCTGCTATTTCCCATTGTCCCCATTCGTGGAAACTGTGTATATAATGTGCATATTATGTTTCCTTTATTGGTCACCAGCTATATCCATTGACTATAATACATGATCTGTACTAAGTAGTTCACGTCTGAGCTCTACCGATTTAGACAAATCCGTTCTTTTTTTCTATACTGCTAATATACAGTATTACTAAAATCATAAAACATATATAAGGATTTTCGTAGAATATGATGTATCACAAGAAATATTTTATTTTTAAAATTAAATTAATAAGTAATTTTGGTAGGTAATAATATTTTTTACGATGTTATTTCCTTTACTATACTTTATGTTTAGAATTTACCAAATGCCATCTTAACTTGAAAAATTAATTAGATTTTGAATATTAATATCAGAATTTAATCAATGATATTTTTGTGCGACGTCCGACTTAAAAAATATAAATTTTTTTACAGACATAATCATACTTTAAATATCTAACTTTTTTTTACTGCAATTTCTATACATTAAAGTTCCAACATTTTGTATGTGTGAGATTGTGAGACTATTGTATATTCTAAAAACAATTGAGAAAAAAACAGTTAACTAAAAAATGGTCAAGGTTTTTATCCCTGAATAGTGCTTATACGCATAATTGTATATCAATTTGTTGCCTTTTTTATTCCGGATACTACCACAAACCTGGGAAATTAGTTCTAAAAACTCGGTCTGGTCTTCGAAATTAAAATTGAATATTTTATAAAATCGCATATACAATTCTCATTTTTGGTCCGTTATATTTAAAACAAGAATTGCATTGGTAGCTAAAAACGTATACATTTACTATGCATTTATAAAGATGAAGTTATATCGGTCAAAATATTTCTATTACTATAACAAAAGATAATAAATACAGTTTTGATTTATTTT
>PVMI01046068.1:0-12480 GCA_008528875.1 Aulacorthum solani
CGTCGAAATACTGATTTACAGAGTATAAAATATGGGGACTACTTTTGTTTAAAAACCTAATTGCTATATTAAAATTATATGCACAAAATTATTCTTTGACTGCAAATCAATTATTTTCTTAATATTTTAAGGACAACGAGTATAGGTATACAACGTCTATGCCAATTTTTCATAAAACACAATTCAGCATATGCAAATAAATAAAATTATATTAATATTTAGTAGTTTCGATTATATGATTATACTAATATTTCAATTTAATATTGCGTATTGTATTTTTAACTGGAAAAAATATTGTGTTTAAATCGATGTATTATAATCGTCGTACCCAATTCATTTTTTATTTCCATAAAATACAGTTTTCAATGTATTATAACATCTCGTTGAACCGCATAAATACACAATAATGAAGTATAAATAGCAGTTGGTAGATATAGGTACATAAATAAAACATATTAGGTATATCATCTATTAATTTTATGATGTCGTTGATTTATTCGGATCTATAACAAATCGCAAGCTGAACTACTGCAAGTTCCGGTGCGAGCTCAAGATATTTTCAAAAGCACATAATCACGCGAACAATATATATATATATATAAATATAGGTATGCACTTTACTATTTCGTTTCATTTGAAGCACAAAATATAAGCAGGGCCAACAAACGAGTTTATTTTTTTCGGTAAAACGAGAGCTCGAGGTGGTTCCTAATGTCAAATAAAATATTTCACTATTAGAAATTACAATATTATTTTCTGATGACTACTATATATTTATATAGATGAGCACTTGGTAGACGAACGAGGAAATAATTGTTTCGGCATAGGTAGGTACGGCGGCCGATTTAAATGTACATAATTATTGCAAAATGTTAAGAGATTATATTATTGAACAATAGAAATGTGTTTACAATCAACTAATCCGGCCGACAGCCAATTTAACGGAAAATGCACGATGTGCATCGTAAGCGCATTTTAGTACACGCCGCATATAGGTTATACAGTTGCACCTATATTGTATTATATTATTACGATTGTATCGTGCGTTATTGGTTCGATGTCCGAGTGATCGTCGCTCACGAAAATTGCATTATTTTTTATGAATCACCTGTACGGATAAAAATCGATTTAAAAAATATATCACCTTTAATCATTCATATACGGCGACTGCAGTCGACTCCGTGCTCATAATAATATAATATAATATAATAAATCAAATATTAAATGTTGTCGGATTATTTTGTGAAATCGGTATTATTAACACCTATTATTATTTTATAAAAATCAGACATTCTGTCGTGGGCAGGTATATCGTATGGACATACGCTCGATTTACAATACCTTAGTATAATAGGTGTAATATTTCTTACAAGCTATAATAAGTTAAATATTATTATTGATTCTCTGTTAAAATTCATATTTTCCAAGCCAAGATCATACCTACGTATAACTCTACTTTTACAAACATAAAGACCTATAAAAATACATAAGATAGATCTTTGTAGGTCTATGATTATACATCTACGATCTAAGAAGATTATAACCGCAATAATTTAAATTGCATTATACTTAATATGTTTATTTATGTTTGATTAGAAAGATGTTATTGAAACTTCTGCACATCACTATATAAAACAAGATTTGATAAATTAATTGGTATTATTCTTCCAAAACTCAAACAATTAATGTTGACAGATTTCATATTTTATTTGCATTACTTTAAAAGTTAATTGACAGGCAACAATTGTTATATATTATATTATTTAAACGGTACCTGTACATAAATACTATAGATTTTGGATAATCTTTTTTTAAAAATTAAATGATATAAATTTAGATTTAAATTCATATCATAGAAATATTGTCAGTTAAGGTTTGTTTTACATAATTTTATTTTTCTGTTTGATATTATAACTCCTATACTCACATCAGTCAAGTCATCACAGCCATGGGCTATATACAGTGAGTAGACCTATAATTCATAATTATTTTTTTTTAATGTAATCATCGCCTTTACTGATTAAACAAATAAATAATAATAAACATAATAATATTATATATATATATATATATAAATTTACATATTTAGATCTGTGTGTTGGTTTTGCAATTTGAATACTATACCTACCTATGCCAATTCTTTTTACAATTATTTTTCCTCTAATAACTTAGGTATGGGTAGGTGTACCTACCTCCTAATGATTACACTAATCTTAGGTACCTATGTTGGTATATTACAATAATATCATTATAAGATATGTATCACTACACGACTCACATTCACTATAATATACTACACCGAACGAAAACGTGCGCACCGGACTAAAATCCGAATTGCGTAATCAAAGCGTAACAGTAACTAGGTGCACGTTTTGGTCGGCGGTTATTGCGTACACACTTGTTGTACATATAATATATATATAACACATATATTAGTACGTAATATAATACACAATTATTACCTACATGCGCCCAAGTTTATAATATATATGTGTGTAAATATGAGTATAGATAATATTATTCAACAGATAGCCGATGCATGGCGTGTGCTCGGGGTTGATAATATAATTATAATATGTTATGAACAGTGACGTCAATGATGGAATATAATAATAATAATAATAATATGTCATACAAAATAATCATAACTGTCGTATACTCTATTATATCTATAACATGTGACAGTCGGCGCCCAAAGGACGGGGATGATAAAAAACAAATATAATACTGCGTGCACTATCTTTCCCGCGAACGTTTTTTGTTTATTATATACTTTTTTTTTAAACAATATATTGTAATATGATAATAATAAGTGCTTGTGACACATAATTAAATCTGTGTTTTCACGATTAAATTTGCGTGTTCTGCAAAGTTCTATAAAAATATATTCATTTAAATAAAATTTAAAAGCTCTGACTATTTAAATGTTAAAAAATATAAAATTATAACACGTGCATTAAATATATTGAACATTTATTTTTCAGGTCTCTTATTATAACGAAATTGAATCATAAGTCTAAATTTATTAATTGAACAAAATTGTTTAAGTAATATGATAAAAAAAGAACGGTAATTGATATTTTTCTTCAAGCAGGTTCACTGTGAATTATTGTTCTCGTTTTAAAATATATGTATGTATCACCAAAGGACTTAAGATTTAAGGTAAAAAATAAAAGAAATCACAAGAATTTTAAAATTTAGTCTTAAAATGTATTTAAAAATTTCTAAAGTTAGAATTTTAATAATTCCATTTTTAAAGGAAAAATTGAGAGTGAGCATGTTGATGAATCACCCCGTAAATTGGAAAAAAATGTATATTTGTTTCTTTTTTTTTGCAATCATATTTTAATAAGAGAATTTGCATATTATAACCTAACATTACACTTTTACACATAAAAAAGCATTATTGCGGTTGAATAAACTTTTCAAGTATACTTAATATTCGATGGATAAGTCATTATACCGAATCAAAACATTACATAGGTATTACACCTAAATGATCAAATTGTCAAACATCTTTGTTATTCTGGTTTGAACGCTTTTCTTCTACGCGTGATATAACCTCTAATTCTTTAAGAGTTTCCAATTTACTAAATTTTTATGTTCTCATAATTTTCAAACTACACTTAGGTACCTAAGTATTTGCAAAATAATTGGGTATGATCAGAAGGCATTCATCATTTGCTTTTTGAGAGTTATATTTAAAATATTACTACATAATATTATGCTAATAGCTAATACGTGTTTAATATATGTTATACGTGTCATTAAACTATCTATTGTGTGTAGATATAGGTACCCAACCACAATTAATTATTATTGATCATTACATCTTTATTATAACACAACCGTTTACCAATCACACAATGATTTATTTAATAATTTACAACGAAAATAGTTATATAACACTCTAATCACTGTAAAAGATATTTAGCCTTGGGATTTTACAAAAAACAACACAAAACGGCACGTTAGATTTACCCAACGAATAAACTTAGCACAAAAGTACGTTAAAATAAATTATAAAATGTTATTATAATAGTAATATGTTGTGTAAAATTATGCGCATTATTGATACGGTTTGTAAACTATTTGTTGTTCATTTAGTCGAAATTTGTTGAAGTAGTTAGATATTAAACCCGTTACCTATACCTATAGGTTATCATTTTTATTAAATAATAAATTATATTTTAAAACTAGTTTGTCAATAATTATAATAATAGATATTTTAAATGTTGTGCAACTTGTTTGTTGATTACATACATACATTTAATTATTTTTTTAGTTTCCATTTAATTATTACACCTTATTCATTGATTCATAGCTATTTTATTAGTTATTAAGAGGATTTCAGAGCACCATTTGTTTTCGTTATCTATTCGGCCCACTCGCAACATAGGAAATGTGGGTATGTTTAGCAGAGCCAACCCTGGGTCATTACTTTTAATATTAGAGTGCATTTACCTGCTATTAAACTTTAAGCTAAGAACACAACCTGTGTCCTTATGTGGGATTTTTTACTATTTTTAAATTGTAATTATCTACAAGACGCTCATATAACACTTACACAGAAATAAAAATAGCCAACTTAGGGACACGTGTGTTTAACTATTAAATAACAACAGGCGAATTAACTCTAATATTAAAAATAATACCACAAGGTTACAGGTTCTGCTAAACTTGAATTTGGTATTGCCCAGAAAACATATTGTGTGCTGACATTCTCCTAAATAAGTTATAAATGTACATATATATGACTTCCATTATTATATATATATTTGTTTTTGATCAGATACAATAACTTGTTTTTGGTCAAACAATTTTCTGGTTTTATTCGTTGGATTCTAACTTTTGACGATGCCGGTGAGTGTTTCGCACATATTAACTAGAGAGCAATTATACTAAAATTAATATGTGTAGCGATAACTTGTTATACTTAAATTACCACTAACAACCAAATTTACTTAATTATTTTTAAGCATATGAGCGCAACATTTGTATTTTGACTTCATTTATATTCACTAAAAACGTTTTATATTTATTATATTATATCATTTTATCATCTTTATTTCTTTTTATTATTGTATACTAAACTTATAAATACACTATGTAATTGAGCACCATTCCTCTAAATAATTTTAATTAAAAAATTAAAAACTAATAAAAAAAATAAACTAAAAAAATATTATTATTATTATTTTTTTTTTTTGATTCAAACAAAATGTACTTAAACATATCTGATTATTATAGATATCTCTTTTGACTTAAATAATGCATACAAATATATTCAGAAACATCATGGTAGAGGTCTACCTACTATTGACATAACACTATATACTCCTTATAACCACACATAGGTACCAATTATACCAACTATAATCATTACCGAGTTATAAATGAATAAATACATCTCTCTTAATTGTATCGCTAACCTATGGTAGTATACCTTAATTGGAGAATTGATTATTCTCTAATACCTTTGAACTTAATTTTAAAAATATACATTTTCAAAGACAAATCCCCTTTTATATAGCTTCACATGAACAGCTGAACAGACACAATATAACAATGTACTAGCTCTGATGATAATGAATAAGTGTTAATTATTACAGTTCTTTCTACAAATACAACTTTAGTAGTGCCGCCGTAGGTGCTATGATAATATTATAATATACATTTTGTATAATCGATGTCCATCCAATCCTTTATGGTTGAATCAATAACTTAATTAATTATTTTATCAGTCCTACAAGTAATTATATTTGTTTTTGTACGGATTTCAGTGATGTTGCAGGTTCCCTATTATACGTGATTTCATTTTCGTTAGTAAAATAATGGTTGCAGTTTAGTCTATACAATTTATTATAATAAGGTACATAATTAACCGAAGGTTTTTGACTCGTTGATCGTGATACAATGCGATCTAATCACGCCTTTATATAAATAATAAATATAATTGTATAGATAAAAAAAATTCTAAAACATTTTCTGTCCAAAGCACTTTATTCATGCATATTATGTTTTATTTAGTCAATTCTAAACAGTTACCTATAATTTGTAATAATTTAAAATAAATTATGATTAAATTTGGTATTACAGTGTTTTCATTTAAATTATTAATTATTATTATTACTGTTTATCGTTTTGATCTTTATATATTTTGTGTTATTGTTAATTGATAATATTAGGGATTTTTTTTTAATATATTGTAATAATATAATAATGACACACGTTTTTATATTCATAACTATTCCAACTTCTTACAGATTCATTATCAAAAGCGCCAATAGGTCTAAAATAATCGATTGTATTATTATAAATTTACAATTATACATTAGAAGGTATATAAATACCTTCATATAATTTAATATAGCTCATAAGATAATGAGCTATATCATAACAACTTAGTCGAAAAAAACTATTGAACATTCTAAAACGATGTTTGGGTGAATTTCATTTGAAAATTAAGAGTATTATAGTACAACAGCCAAATTCATTTTTATACAAGACACGGTTGTCTAAAGACGACGCAATTATATTATTATGTGCACTTCTCGCCTTCAGTATAAGTATGATTAACAGTTCATAGATCGAATTGCATTAGAGTGAATAGAATTTTCAAATCAAATGTAAAAAATACATTATATAAGAGGCATAACGCCAGAAAAGATATCCGAACATAACCGCATAACAGCATAACCGAACAAAACTATTTGTTTTCAATAATTAAATCTATAATATTATCTAATTTGTTGTGCTCAGGCTCGCCCTCCCCCCACCATTAAACAGACAATTCTATTGTTATTTATAATATATTGTGATCCGTCCATTTTAATAGTAATTTATTATCATCGATACAGAATTGTTGGTCACACGAGGATCTAACACAAGTACTTGCATGATGAAATCATGGACTGAACCACACAATTTATAAACATTTTCGTACACTGTCTAAGTGCTACATAGGCCGTGCAGAAATGTCAATTAATGTCAAGAAATTAATAACTCATTTAAAACAAAATCTAAATGTTTGATAGGTGATCTTGTCAAAGAACTTTGATTTTTATTTTGTTTTTGATCTACCTCCCTATAGTCCTGTATAATAATTACGTATTCACGTGCTATACTACCGATTGGACATGTTTTTTTTTCTAGACGGTTGGACCAATTTTATTTTTTAAACTGTAATGTTTTCTTATAAAGTTCGATTGTTTTGACGGTTAAGTCGTTGCCGATGATGTGAGCCAGTCCATGGCTTCAAACTGATTCTATATACATAGTACGTTACATAGGTATATTATAAATTTATTATTATTATTAGTAGTAGTAGTAGTAGTAGTAGTAGTAGTAGTAGTAGTAGTAGTAACTAGGTAGTAGAGTAGTATACGTAATTTATATCGAGTACACTTAACCTTCACTCATTGGACGCGTAGAGCAGTCTATTATAATTTATCCCGCAATATAAATTGGGATCGGATATCGCTGGCCGCGGTCATTATACATAGGCACGACCAAAGGCGAAATCCAATTAATTATTATAAAACAACCGACGGACGCACACGTCATCGATCCGAATACTGAATACATACCAAAATGTGCGTGGTGCCTTTGAGTATGCGAGTGAGCGTGTTGTTCAATAGTATAATATAATAACAGACAAAGTAATATGTTATATACTAACGTGTATACGGCAACGCGTCGAGTGTTTGACTTTTAAACATACATTTTATAGGAGTTATTTACTATGTAGCCTTCGTATTTGCAGTGGCCAAGTGGTGTGACATATATCTATATTATCATAAATTTATGGCTGTGGCCTGTGAACACCTAGGTCTCGCCGACTGGCGAATGCATAATAAATAGTACGGGTACCTACTCTATTGTTTCTATATAGGTACTCACGACCTCGAACTTAATTTTATAAGTGTTGATTTTCACGAAGCCGAAAGTACGATTGTAAATATTTATTACTTAGGTATCTATATCGAAATGTAAACAATTATTGTTTTGTTCTTCGGAACTATAATATACTGTTTCCAATAACCCTACTGGTTATCATTTTAATACATAGGGCTCGACAGTTGTAGGCATTGCATATTGTTCTGTATGTTCTCAATTTGAGCAAACCAAGCTAGAACTCTCAATGGCGAATTAAAAAATTGAAAATTGATAATGCATGTTTTGCATGTTTTTTCAATTTTAGCTTAAAAAAGTGCATATTTCGTTTATTTCATACACATAAAAAAGAAATTTCATTTTAAAAAAAAAATTGACCAACAGGAACTTAACAGGTATAAGAAAACATTTTTTTTTTCGTAATTTCAAAAATACAGAAAAAATATTTTTAATTATATTTTTAGCTCAACAAGATGTCAAAATGCCAACCAGTTACCTATAATATTTTTTTCAGTTATAAATAGTTTTATGTGTATTATTCATTTATTAACAACATCTGATGTTTTTTATTTTTGGAATTCAGAATAATTGTTTGTATAATATTTTTAATGCATTTTTGCAATTTTTCGTGCATATTTTGCCTTTTTTTATCTTTTACGACTTCAGAGCTATAATAATATGTAATAATAAACGGGTACCTATATACATTTTAAATTATATCTAATTATGCTCTAATTATATACTTATAAGTTATAATAGTTTCACTATTTATTAGCATATTTATGATTAATTATTTTTATCGTTTTCATACACTTTTATATAATATTGTGTACCATAGGCAGAACTACCCAAGTTCAAATTCTGGGAGGGAAGGTCTATAATCCTCGTAACAAAACTGTTAACATAAAATAACCCATAGAAGGCCTGTATCTAAATTCAATAAAAAATATTTTTGGGGGATAAGGCCCCCTAGCCACCATCTTACTAGTTGTGGCACTGTTGTTTACCTATAGTACAATTAAACATGAGGTAAATACTTTTTTAAAGTGTTGTAGGTATTCCATTAAAATACCCTATCAATTTTAATAACATATTATTTTTATCGTGATGGTTTCATATATTCAAATCGTTGGACATGCACAAAAATCTTTGTTGTTCGAAAATATAAATTTATACAAACATTTTCTGTACAAAGTAAACCGACTTGAATCACCGTTGACATCGTGAATAAATCAATGATATAATCCAATCGTGAATTATAAACTACTTGCATAAAATTATCGTATACATTTTTTATGATAATTTACCTAATGTGTATGTGTAATATCAAGGATGCGAATTCATAGACTTATATTAACTGCTGCAGGTACCGACAAAATATCGTCTATATAGACAATTTTACATAATACAATGTCCAATATTTTGTCGTTGTTCGGCCTCGCCAAACATTTTAAACAAGTGAAAACACAAAAATCGCATGCATATTTAGGTCGCATCTGCAATAACAATGTTACATATACACTAAGTAGTAAAAATAAATTTCACCCACTTCATAAGAAAATTGTCCATATTATATTAAAGTGTAGTAAAAAGTCATTTTTCACTAAAAATATAAATGAATATTTAATATAGTATTTATAAATAGTAGGTATCCAAGAAAGTCTATATCAGCACAAATTTAAATCATCAGAAACATCAACCGCTTTCCCTGCGCGAACTAACCCGGCTTGCGATCTCGAAGATAGATATATTTGTGTAGATCCCGTCACATCCAAATATTGTATTATGTCAACAGTTTAAGTATAACACACACTGTACACGACTGCGCAAGTAATAAATTAAAATATAATACCCAGCTATATAAGACACTCTAATTTGCGTGAGATATAGGCACGTCCTTCATCGTGACGTTATCCGCGATTTCCGCATCATTTCGACAAGTTGAATAGCAAGTTATAGTGAATCACATAAAATAGTTGTCGGTAAGTGAAATCTTGATTATTGTTATTTAAAATTCGTGTGTGTTAATATTATGTTAACATTTTAACATAATTTTTTACATCACACACAAGGTGATCGGAAAGTTACAGGAATCGAAGGCACAAAACATCCGCTCATTTCCCATTCCAAAGTTCTTGAACACCCTGTACCCACATACAAAATTATGAGCACGTAATATGATACGTATAGGGAACTGATATACCGACGGAATACCATACAGACGCTAATTGAACGTCCTTATAAGTCTTAAACAAATGTGAATTAGGTGTTATATTTTATAGTACATGGTACTGGAATACCATATAGCTGTCCCACCAGGAGTTCCAAAATTATTATTTTTATTATTATCTGAAACTAATGGAGGCCCAATAAATAAATAAACAAAAAAAAAATTCGTGGACAAGTCACCTTATAGTACAACCTAACCTACAAATACGCTCCGAGCTGTCCCAAGGAATCGATCGATATCACTTTTATTAAAAAGGGGCCAGCGATAATTATCTCACCGCAAATTATTTGCGAACTCGGCACTGCGACTATTGCCGTTTAATATTATGACAATATATAAATAAAATATTATGCACAAGGCCTTGGCCTCAGCAGCCTGTTAATAAGAGAACGTCACACCCGATTACCCGAATGTCACGTTTCCGTATTAAACAGACGGAAAAGCCTATATTTCTAAAAAATTATAGATTCTCAAAAACAAAATTACAAAACAAACATGATACTATAATATTGAAAGTTTTCTTAAAATCGTGACTTGGCCAGTTAGCTCCCACTCTTGACCACGTCTCTGGGGTTGCCCCTGATACCCGCCAAACATACAAAATCAAGGGAGTAACCGAATTACATGCAGGTTTCCGTTTGAAAAACGTGTTTTATTAAGATGAGCCGAATTGGTTCACGTTTGTGTTCGGGTCGAAAAGTTACAATTTTTGTTTTTAAGCATTCTTTTGCAATAGTAAATCATATGTGTGTATAATTGGTGCAAAATATAAATTAGGTAGTTTAAAATATAAAATAATGTACTTATACTCTAAGGTATAAACAATAAAATGGCAATATATTATTATGTTATTGGCGTTATATTCAATTTCAAAGTAATAATGCTAGGAAACTTACCAGCAAACAGGAAAGAAATAAAAAATACTCGGAAATTCGTATAATTGGATTATTTGAAGAAAGTTTGCTTCAAATTTGCAAAATTGTATATATTTAATTTTATTATTTTTATTTTGTACACTTAAGTGATGACTGCAGGTTGACTTTCAAATCAACAATTTTAAATTTTACATATTATTAAAATTGTTTTAACATAATATAACCTTACAATTTTTCATCAAGCCTACTTAAAGTTGACTATCTTAAGGTGTAAAATTGAGAAGGAAAATGTGAGTGATCAAACGAGAACATGCGCAATGCGTCTCAACTTAATAAAATACATTTTTTTGAACTAGAACCAATTCGGCACCAGCCAAAATCAAATAGAATAAAAATAGGTGTCCTTGTCACGGGGGCGGTAGAGATAAAATATAGTTTACAATATAATAATATTATATACTGTGCACCCGACGGCCGAGTTCCTGCAAGTCTTATTCTTCCTTCAACGGTTTTCAGCGCAAAAACTCACCTCTGCACATTGGCCACATCTCCCCGCTGCACCGCCAACAGATACTTTTTCTCTTCCAGCGAAAGTGATTTCGCCGACTTCCGGTCTTTGCCCATCCGGTTCATGTTGCTGCGTTGCTACGTTGACTGGTTCGCCACGACCGTTGCATTTGAGTACGACGAACGACCGTTACGTCGCGGCCGGGCTTCCGAGACAAAGCTCGGACGTCCTCGGCAGCCCTGCGGACGGTGGTGTGTGCCGGAAACGGAATTACAAGAAAAAAACGACGACTGCGGCTTTCCCGATGATGGCGGATGGCGCGACACGATACGACGGCGTCGACGGAGCTGCTCAGTCACAGTGAACCGCAGACATTTTACACTGCCGTGTCGGGTCCACCGGCGAAAACTGTACCGGAGCACTTGCACCGGGAAACCTGTTGCACCGCCGCTGCATTCACCGCGGATAGCCGTAGTCCTTGGACGCTGCCCGAAAATCAATAAGCGCAAAACATTTGCTGTAGGTACGTTAAACGTATACCTAGTTCTATAATAATACGCGGTCGAATGAAAATAAAATCTACATCCATCCGGTTAGACCGGGTTTTCCAAGGTGATCTCGGGCCGACGTTTGCGCCGGTGTTTCACGATCGTCCGCCGCACGGATATAGTATCGGGCGGCAGCATATTTGGACTTGACGGCTGGCGGTGGCGACAGCCGTTTTCAGCGCCATTCGACGACAGCGTAATATTTTAAATACTGGTCACGTGTGACGCAGGTAGGTAGGTATAATATTATTTAGTTCACCGTCGCCGTGATTACAATGGGCATTTCATTATTCGTTAGTCGTTGTCAATCATCATAACATCGTGTATGGTGTACTATTGAGAAGGGGTGTGCGGGGTTAAGCGTATTGCAGTCGTCTCAACCCGGCGAGGCGACGGATGCAGGAAGACCGATTCCTCCACCTC
>PVMI01046069.1:0-12902 GCA_008528875.1 Aulacorthum solani
ACGTAAATCGGCAGGGGTAAAAAACTGATATTTCAGCACGCAGCGTCGCCCGGCATTTTGCGCGCTGCGCAGTGAAGGGGTGTTACCGGGCAGAATGGTACCGGTCAGCAGTGCCTTCTCACCATAATGATGATGAAGCTGCTGCAGCAAACGCTGCTGAGCGCGCGCGGCGAGTCCACGGCCCTGATAAGCGGGCATAATCACTTCATCCATAATCTGAAACCCCTCAATAAAGGTCAGTCGCCGGGGCACACAAATCATCAGCCCTGCCACTATGCCCTGCCAGACAATCAGAAACACATGTCCCGCGGCGATATCCTCCCGTAATTCCTGCCTGCTGGTTGCCAGTAGCTGATCGCGCAGATGCGGCAGCGTGTGCCAGCTGGCACGATAGGCGCGGTTAATCGCCGTGATACAGGCGGGATAATCCTTCCGGCAGGCTGTCACCAGTGAAATATCTTCGTCGACAGGAACAGAGAGTGAAGCCAGGTCGCTGAGGAAAAGCAGTTGATCGGTTATACCGATGTCAGGATAAGTCGCAGGCAACAGGATGCGCAGCTTCAGGGGTTTCAGCGGCTGCCATGCCTGCATAATGGCGCTAGCGACCCTGTAATCGATGATGCCGTCACGCGCAACAACCTCAATAAAGGGCTGTGCAGGATCGCCACCCAGATAGCGCGGCCCGGTGAGATAACGCTGGCCGTTTATCGTCAGTTCTCGCTGCAAAAAGGCGTGCTGGGGCAGACCGGTTTCACGCCATGGAAAGGCGGCAGAAAAATGGTGATCGTGGCATCGTGTCTGCTGCTGCGCCAGCCAGCTGGCAAGCCAGTCGCTGAGACGTTCAGATGAGACAGGAACAGTACGGTAGAGCGACACCATATAATCCAGCATAAGATTCCTTATTGCCCGCCGTCAGTGATCTCCTGCCTCGCTCCGCGATACATCTGTACCGTTACCGGATTGCAGATGAGGCTGATGAGAGTGTAAACGATGTGCTCTGTTTATGACCATCTCAACCTCTCAGCCAGCACCATTACATCCCCTCTGCATGACGGCTCTGGACCTGCCAGACGGTGCAATGCTGACAATGTGAGCAGGAATACGTCATCTTCTGCGATCGCTTATCGTCGCCACCCTCTGAGCTGCATTAAACATGGGTTACGATCTATTCGGGTCTGGCTGGATTTCGTATACATGGTCAAATTAATTGATGAAATAAGGCAGGGTTGCCCAAAAATTTAAATGGGAAATAGATGCGAAATTTTTACGTAAATAATACGGAATCAGATAATCGGCAGCCGATAAATGGATTATGATAAAGAGGCTTTTCAATAATTATAAAATGTCCGATCTTTTTAACACCCGGGGGTTACATGGTTCATATTGATTTATGCACCCAGGAGGGCGTGATGAAAGCTTATGCTTTTCAGACGCCGATGCAGGCAATGACCCTGCTGGAAAAAATTAAAAATGATGAATTTCAGTGGTTTAATCTGGAGTGGGAAGGGCGCCGCTATACCTGTCCGCATCATTTTATTAAAAGGCTCAGCAGCCGCTCTTATATTAAATCGTTCTGGCGTTAAATTCGCTTAAAAGATAAGGCTGATGCACAATTACTTATTATTGATGCAGGTTTTATTTAACTGTTCTACGCATATTTTTAACGTAATGATAAACGGGGCAGAGCCTGCCCCGTTATTTTCAGCGACCATATGGCGTTGTTATCACGGTCAACAGTAATAATAATGCGTCATCTGCACAGATACCGGCCTGCTCAGTATCATTATTACCGCTTAATCATTTTCTGCTGTTGCTTATCAGGGCTATCGAAACGCTAAACAATCCTTTATGCAGGGCTGGACGGTTGTGTGCTGCGCCGGCAATGCGCCGTGATCCTGTGTAAATCATCTTCTGTTCGGCCCTTGACGTGAAACGTCTACTGTTACACTCAGATGACACTTAATCCGGATCCCGACTGCAATGCCCCATGAAAAAATGCGCCTTCGCTCGCTGCTGACTTTGCTTTCCATCGGGGGCGTCATTCTGACCTCCGGTCTGCTGCTGAGTGCGCTGCTGCTCTTTCAGAAGGCCAACATCGAAGACAGTCTGCTTGAGGGGAACATTGCCTATGCCCGCAAGCTCGCTGATACCACCGATCGTTACCTGGCGACAGCACAACGTGAACTGGCCTGGAGTGCGTCGCAGATCAAGGAGCTTAGCGATATTAAACGACTGGAAGGAGAGAGCGATCGCCTGCGAATGCAGTCGGGCTTTTTCAACTCGGTGGTGGTGGTAAATCATGATGCCATTATTGCAGCAACCTCACCTGATAGTCTGAATCTCATTGGCGTGAAGCTGCACTCACTTGCCAGCCTGCAGGCCATAGCGACCCAAAAGCCTTTTATCTCTGCTCCTTTTACCTCTGCGGCCGGTAACTATGTGGTGTTTTTATCACAACCTCTGTTCAGCGAAGATGGCCGCTATCTGGGCTACATTGGCGGGACTATTTATCTCAAGAAACAGAGCATGCTGAGCGAAATCCTGAGCCAGCATTTCTATTCCAATGGTTCAACGGTCAGCGTGGTCAGCAATGAAGGGCTGATTATTTTCAGTCATGACGCGGCGCGCGTCGGAACAAAGATGCTGCTGAGTCTGGCACTGCAGAAACAGCTCGCCACGACAGAAAGCGGGCATTTCACGCTGGAGAGTGAGGGGCAGCACTATCTGACCGGCTATGGCACACTGCATAAAACCGGCTGGAACGTTTTTATTACCGGCACCTCTGAAACGGTCAGGCATATTCTGATGCGCACGGCAGAAAGCGCCGTCTGGTTCGTTCTGGGCATTATTGCCGTAACAGCGGCCATTATTGCCTTTATGGCCGGTCGAATCGCCTCTCCACTGGAAAAGCTGGCGGACAGAGTGCGCGATGGCGGCAGCGAAGCCCAGGCGGAATCTCTCGCCACGGTCAAAACCTGGTATTACGAGGCTGATCGGCTCAAAGAAGCCGTGCAGGCGCATCGGCACGCCGTTGCGGGTCATCTTGCCGCGCTAAACGATGAAGCGATGACCGATCCGCTGACCGGGCTCTGCAACCGACGCGGATTTTCGGCGCTGGCGGCGCAGTCAGACAGTGAGCATGAACAGTGTGCCATCGCCATTGATATTGACCATTTTAAGAAGATAAACGACTGGTACGGGCATGACGCGGGCGACGCGGTTCTGGTGAGCCTGGCAGCGTTGCTGCGTCAGGCTTGTCGTACCGGCGATATCGTCAGCCGGTTTGGCGGCGAGGAGTTTATTCTGTTGCTGCCGCATACCACGCTGGCTGATGCCGCCCGCACCGCGGAGCGCATCCGTGAGACCGTCAGCGCCACCACCTTTCCGTTTGCCGGAACGATGACGATATCAGCCGGGGTGGCTTCGCGGAGCGATCAGGATAGCGATCGCGACTCTCTGCTGCGGCGTGCCGATGAAGCGCTTTACGAAGCAAAAGCCGCCGGGCGTAATACCGTCATCATTGCCGGAGCTGAGGAGTTCAGCGCGTCTGGGTCGGCCGGGTAAGATTCCGGGATGAGTGGGACAGGCTCAGCACTTACTGCGTAATCGCCAGCCGAGCCACTCATCCAGTGCCGCTTCCGGCAGCGGCCTGGAGTAGAAAAAGCCCTGCGCCTGGTCGCAGCCGAACTCGGTCAGCGCCGTAACGGTTTCCGCATTCTCCACGCCCTCAGCCAGCACCATATAATCGAGATCTTTAAGCATCGCAATAATACTGCGGGCGATGACGCGCGATGCGGTGTCAGATGAAATTTCGCTGATCAGTGAACGGTCCAGCTTGATCACATCCAGCGGAATGCGCCGCAGATAACTGATGTTGCTGTAGCCGGTACCAAAGTCATCCAGTGAAATACCGAATCCACGAAGTTTCAGCATCTCAAGCCCCCGCATTGCGGTCGCGCTCTCCAGAATCCGTTCCGTCTCCAGACACTCAATGCCCAGCAGCGAAACCGGGAGCTTCGCCCTGATCATCTGCTCTTCCAGCTCGTCGGCAAAACCGTCACGTGAAAAATCGCTGCTGCTGACGTTAATGGTGATGGGCAACTGAATATAGCTGTTGCGCAGCCGGGAGAGCCGGGCGATGGCGTGCTCTGTCATCCAGGTGGTCAGTTCGCTGAGCAGCTCGGTTTGCACGGCAAAGGGTAAAAACTGTGCAGGAGACAGTTCGCCGCGCTGCGGATGCTGCCAGCGGATCAGGGCCTCCAGGCCAATTGGCTTGCCGCTGTGCAGACAGATTTTAGGCTGATACGCCAGCCATAATCCCTTATCCTGGCGTATCGCGATGGCCAGGTCATGCATCAGGGTGAAGTCCTGCGTATGGCGCGTATCAGTGGCCTCACTGAAAGGCATCGAGGCCACGTCGCGTGTGATGGCCTCGTGCAGCGCGCTGACCGCACGCCGCAGGATCTCCTGGGCAGGCATCTCCCCGGTATTGAAACTCGCCTCACCGGTGTGGGTCATCAGTGCAACCGACAGCCCATCGCCGAGATCCGCGCTGATCCCGGCCAGCTTGTTTGCCACCCAGTTGGCAGTGAGTCTGCTCTCCTGACGTGTCAGCAGGGCAAAGCGCCCGGTGGCTACGGTGTAGAGCATCTCTCCTGGCGCAGGCCTCAGGCGCAGCGGCAGCAGTGTCGCCACATCTTTCAACAGGCTTTCAACCGGTCCCATGCCCATTGAGCGCGCAAGCTCGTAGGCGCGCGGCATATCGATACAGTCAATCAGCACCAGCCGCCGTGGCGTGGTGTCACCGGAGGCGGCAAGAAACTGCAGGTCGCGAATCAGACGCTGGCGGTTGGGCAGACCGGTTACCGGGTCGGCAAAGCCAGCCGAGTACCAGGCCTCAAGAAATGACATCACCAGTGCCGCCAGCATCTTCAGCATGGCGACCTGATCCGCATTAAAGGGATGAGGCGCGGTGTCAGTCACGCACAGCGTACCCAGTATCAGACCTGTGCTGCTTTTAAGCGGTACGCCGGCATAAAAGCGAATAAAAGGCGCGCCAACAATCAGCGGATGCTCAGCAAAGCGGGTATCCAGCAACGTATCGGGTACTACCACGGTGCTGTCACTGTCCACTGCATGCCGGCAGAGCGAGTCCTGCCGGGAGGATTGAGTGAGTGTGAAATTTTGCGCAGCCTTAACATGCTGCATCTCATCATCCAGTACGGAGATAAAGCTGCCGGGTATACCGAGTGCCTGGCTGGCCAGTCGGACGAACTGTCGCAACACATCGTCACGACTTTCGTCGTTACTGCGCAGCGCGTGCAGGGTTCGCGTACGGCAATCGTCGCCGTCGCTGAGACTCATAAGCATGGATTCCTCCGCACCGGCTGATTACGGCGCGAAATTAAACAGAAAAATTGAAGGGTATGATGTCATGACTACAGGCAAATTCTGCAAAAAGAAAGAGTCATGACCATTTATTTTTTATCACACTGCACGGCATTGCTGGTCAGAATAGCAAATCACT
Organism: Aulacorthum solani; assembly: GCA_008528875.1. Lineage (NCBI taxonomy): Eukaryota > Metazoa > Arthropoda > Insecta > Hemiptera > Aphididae > Aulacorthum > Aulacorthum solani. The sequence continues at coordinate 5,528 of PVMI01046069.1, forward strand.
TTTCTTTAACGAAATATTTTAGTAATCACGATTCTATTATTTTGTCGTTAAAAACTTTTAATTTCTTAAATATCCTGCCAGTATACAGAGTATAAACATAGTGCACTATATAATAACGCACTAAAGTAGATGACATAACTTATTTTTTATTTAATTTTAACTACACCAATGACAACATCGGGGAAACCTCATGAATTCACTCAGGCATTTCACTATCCGCCGCGTTGTGCTGTGGATGATGATCGTCTCACTGGGCATCGTCGTGCTGGCCGGTGGCTACAGCAGCCTGGTCGTGCGCGATATCTTTCGTCAAACCGATCGTTCAGCCGTTCTGACGCAGCAGCTGAGCTTTCTGGCGCACAGCGCTATCGTCATGCAGAGCGGTACGCCAGCCGATAAAAACGCGCTCGTCGCCTCAACCCCGGCCGATGCTGACTGGGATAACGTCCGCGCGGCACTCACGACAACTCCCTCAGAATACGCAAAGGTTGCCCGTGCGCAGCTGGACAAGGTGACGCAGCAGCTGGCCGGGAATCAGGCCCCTCTGAATGCTGACCGGCATCGGCTTGAGGGCGTCTTGCTGGCAGCACTGCTGGCGGCAGTGGCGTTGCTGCTGTTTTGCGACCGCTATCTGGTCGTTCATCTGGTGCGTCCGGTGGGTAAAATTCGCGGTCATTTAAAAATTATTGCCGATGGCGATCTGACGCGCGAGCCGGAAGATCTGGGGCGCAACTGTGTCGGGCAACTGGTGCCGCTGGTCAAAGAGATGCAGCACAGTCTGTTGCAGACGGTCAGCGCTATCCGTGACAACGCAGCCATTCTTCATCGTGAAGCGGGGGACATTGCTGCGGGTAACGCCGATCTCTCCGACCGGACATCCACTCAGGCTGCTGCACTGGAGCAGACCGCAGCCAGCATGGAGGAGATTACCGTCACCGTGCGTCACAATGCACAGAATGCCCGCGAGGCACGTGAACTGGCTGCCAGCACCACGGATACGACTCAGCAGGGCGTGGAACTGGTTCAGTTGGTATCGGCAGCCATCACAAGCATCGCTCAGGGATCAGAAAAAATCCGGCAGTTCACCACCACTATTAATGGTATTGCGTTTCAGACCAACATTCTGGCGTTAAACGCCGCTGTAGAAGCTGCCCGTGCGGGTGAACAGGGCCGCGGCTTCGCGGTAGTCGCCAGTGAGGTACGTTCACTGGCACAGCGAAGTGCTGCTGCCTCTAAAGAGATCGAAGAACTGATTGCCGATACCGTGGCACGCGTTGACGATGGCCGGCGGGCGGCTGAGAGCGCAGGAACCACCATGGAGGCCGTGCTGCACGGCGTCGGCGGCGTGAATGAACTGATCGGACAGATTGCGCTGGCTTCGGATGAACAGAGTAAAGGGATTGCCCAGGTCACGGTCGCCGTTGCAGAACTTGACCGCGTAACGCAGCAGAATGCGACGCTGGTTCAGCAGGTTTCGGCGACAGCAGACAGTCTCAGTGGACAGACTGAAACGCTGGGCAGCGTGATTACGCGCTTTACCCTGCCGCATCACCCTCTTGCCGTAGAGCCTAAACGCGTCACGCCTGATGAAAAAGGCGGCTGGGCAACGTTTGCGCGGGCATAGCCTGAACGTATTTTTTCTGAACTGTAGATAATGTCTGTCCGGCACGGAATAACGATTAATATTCACTCTTTTTAAAAGAGGGATGAAACGGTCATTTTTTGTGACTGTGATTGACGTTGATCATCATTCGATCAACGCCACCATTCAGAATGGCAATTACTATTCTCAGCGGTGCAAAAATTATCCGGGCAGCGATTTAAATATAATTCAGGTTATTTTCTCTGTTTTTACTGGTGCGTTACGCTTTCCTGATAAGTGTAAAACGCCGGGCTGTTAAAACTTAACTCAAATTTATGTTTTGGCCGCAGGCGTGTACTTCCGCCCGGCCATCTCGCCGGGGCACCGTATGCGGAGCGTTTATATGGGAAATCAGATTTTACAGCGGCCTGTCGCCGTCCAGCACAACGTGCGTGAGCTGCGCCTTGCGGCCGGTCTCTCTCAGGAGGTTGCAGCCGAGCGTTTCGATCTTAGCCAGCGTGTCTGGCAGACGAAAGAAGCATCGAAAAATCCTGCGCTGCTCAGTCAGGGAGAGTATGAACTGCTGATGCTGCTCGCCGGAGAGCATCCGCACTATCAACTGGTACCAAAGCTGAAAAAGTAAGGCGTTCATCCTCTGTTTTCTCTTAAGTAAAGTCATGTCGGGCCGATATAGAGAGCTAAGCGAGGCGCATTACCGCCTGTCTGATATGCTCTGGCCAGATAATCCTGGGCGGTCCGCCGCACTCTCTCTGGCAGGCATAACGTATTAACTGATGCCTCGCTGTCTGCGGTGTCAGCTTTATCGGACTCAGCGCGGCAACCTGTTGCTGCCGGGTTTACTGACGGGCCTTTCTTCCGGCAACGGATCGGCAGCGAACTCTGCGCGTTCTGTCTGATTGAACGTGTCCTCTTTATGCTGTGTCAGGCCAGCCACAGCAGATAACATCAGAGGAGAGTTACGCTGAAACGTCCAGTTTATCATGATGCCGAGGCGGCTCGCCTCGACGCACTTAAGCAGTATCATCTGATGGATTCACCGCCGACCGATGCGCTGGATCGCCTCACTACGCTTGCCGCACGGCTGTTTCGGGTGCCGGTCGCTTTTGTCTCGCTTATCGACGAAAAGCGGCAGTTCTTCGCCTCCCGGTACGGTTTAAATATTTCAGGTACGGCACGCAACGTCGCCTTCTGCCACCATACGCTGGCGCAGGGCGATATCCTCTGCGTGCCCGATACGCTGAAAGATCCGCGCTTCCGCGACAGTCCGCTGGTTCACGGCTACCCCTTTATCCGCTTTTACGCGGGAATTCCGCTCTCGACCCCGGATGGGCATCATATTGGCACGGTCTGCCTGACCGACAGCCATCCGCGTGAGCCGTTAACTGCAGAGGATCGAAAGCATCTGAACGATATTGCTGCACTGGTGATGGATCGCATGGAGATGCATCGTCTGGAGTTATTGCGCTACACCAGCCAGCAGCGACTCGAGGCGATCTCATCCACTTCGCCTGACGCCATTGTCTGCACCGACCTTCGGCGTGGCATAACCTTCTGGAACCCGGCCGCCACCGCGCTGTTCGGCTACAGCGCAGAGGAGATGCGCGGCCAGTATATCAGCGAGCTGATCCCGGCTCGCTGCCAGGCTGACTACCGTAATGAACTGGTCCGGATTACCTCTGACGAAGCAGCTATCTCGCACCCACGCTCTTTGCAGATATGGGGTGTCACGCGTGAAGGTCGTGAATTTCCGGCAGAGGTCTCTTTTTCGGGCTGGCGTGAAGAGGGCGAACGGCTGGTGGGCATGATCATCCGCGATGTCACGGCCCGCTATGAGAGTGAGGCGCGGCTCTGTGAGCTGGCCTCACTGGATATGCTGACACGTCTCGCCAGCCGCAGCGCGTTTATGGATCAGGTCGGCCAGCTGACCAGGGCGGGCGTCCCCTATACGTTACTGATGACCGATCTCGATGGTTTTAAAGAGGTTAACGATACGCTGGGGCATGCTGCAGGCGATGCGTTATTGTGCCACGTTGCCGAACAGATTCGTGCGGTGTGCGCCAGTGCCGTGACGGCTGCGCGCCTGGGCGGTGATGAATTTGTGATCCTGTTAGCAGGCGGCAGCGCAGAGGCGGCGATCACGGCGGAGAAACTGATTGCGGCCGTTCAGACGCCGTTCCGCTATCACGACTCACCGGTGGTGGTCGGTGCCAGCACCGGCATCGCCTCCTATCCGGAGCACGGCAGGGATCCCTCTTCGGTGATGTCCGCCGCAGATCTGGCGCTCTATCGCGCCAAAGCGTCGGGTAAAGGCTGCAGCATGCTGTTTATGCCCGCGTTTCGTGAAGCGGAGCAGCAGCGGCGCCGTTTTGAGCGCGAACTGGAAACGGCGGTGCGGCAGCAGCAGTTCACTCTTTACTATCAGCCCCGCTACGACGTTGAAAGCGGAAAGCTTATTGGCTGCGAGACACTGGTGCGCTGGCAGCATCCGACGCGCGGGCTGCTGTTGCCGGCTGAATTTATCGGCATGCTGGTTAAAAGTCCGCTTTCAGTCACGCTGGGTGAATGGATCATCCGCAGTGCTCTGGCACAGGTCCGGCAGTGGCAGGTTCGCTCTCCTCAGCTTCGCGTCAGCATTAACCTGTTTCCGCGCCAGCTGGCAGGGAACAGCCTGGAGACGGTGATACGTGAAAGTGCCGGAGGCGATGCCGGTTTTGTTGAGCTGGAAGTGGATGAGCCACTGCTGGCCGTGCTGATGCAGGATATGCCGGTCCAGGTTGACGCCGTACGCCGAACGGGAGCCTCGTTCGTTATCGATCATTACGGGCGTACGCTAGGGGCGATTAACCTGCTGCGCTATAGCGTTGTGACGGGTTTTAAAATCGATAAGTCGATGACGCACGAGCTGGGTTCCAGCATGCGGGTGCGTATGATGTTCCGGGCCATTACCGCGCTCGGCAAAAGCCTGGGTATCCGGGTGGCCGCCGAAGGGGTGGAAGACAAAGAGCAGATCGCTTTTGTTACGGCCGCCGGATGCGACATTATGCAGGGCAATGGCCTGTGCCAGCCACTGACGCCGGCGGACTTTGAGGCGATGCTGTGCGGAGAGGAGCACTGTGCGCCCGCTATCGCTATCGCCAGCGGTTATGACGTTACGCCACGCTAATCGGTCTGATTGTGGCGAGCGTAGCGGAGGATGCCCGACGCTGATAGTCTGCGCCTCAGGGTGAGTGTGCGGGCTGGTATTCCTGTTTCAGCAAGCCGAAGATCCAGTCATCCTGCCACTGGCCGTTGAGGAAGAAGTTCTGCCGCAACGTCCCCTCCTGCACAAAGCCCGCTGAAATCAGGGTCCGGCGTGAGGCCGCATTGCCTGCTGTCACCGTCGCGATCAGTTTGCGGTATTCCTGTTGCTCAAAGCAGAACGTGATAATGGCATGCAGAGACTCGCTGCCGTAGCCTTTGCCCTGCGCATCTGCGGCCAGAATAAAGCCAAACTCCGCAATACCCTCTCCACGATCGATAAACCCGCAAAAGCCAGCCGGAGCACCGGATGTTTTTTCTCCGATAACCAGACAGAGCCAGTGCCTGCAGCCCTTGTACCAGGCGGGCAGGCGGACATCAAATGAGTGGGTTCTGATCTCTTCAGCGCTGCGCGGATCGCTGATGTACTGCATCACCGATCTATCCTGACTGACTGCCAGATAGAAGGGCCAGTCTTCCTGCCGAAGTGGCCGATAAGTCAGGCGCGGCGAGGTGACTTTCAGCGGTATTTCAGCCGGTACTTTAGCAGACTCTTCAGTTGTCATCGTGCAACTCCCTGCGGATCGGATCTCTGTGGCGATGGCGCAAAATAACACAGAGTGGCTGACTGGCGGGACGCGCTTTTGCCGCTCTGCGAGGTATCCCGCAATCCCGACGCTATTTCACCAGCTCCTGCTCTCGTGCATTGTCCAGCTCCCGCTGCCACATTTGCTCTTATCGCTGCGCTGTCAGGCCTTCTGCCCACTTCATTGCTACGCTTTTAGCCAGATGGCTGAAAATTGATCCTGATGAGAGTAATCCCCATGGAATTGAAAACGTTTGAAACTGGAGCCTGGGCTGCGCTGCAGGAATCTGCAATCGATCCACAGGGTGGATTTCGTTATCTGATGCTCTGTACGGTCGATGCTCTGCTACAACCTCAGGCGCGCACCGTGGTTCTGCGCCAGTGTGCCGACGACCGCAGGATGCTGACATTTCATACGGATGTTCGCAGCCCGAAGTGGCAGGAGATGGCGGCGAATCCGCAGGTCACCGTGCTGGGATATTGCCATCAGCGTCGCCTGCAGTTACGGCTGGCAGGGCGGGTTGCGTGTTATGCGGCGGGAAGTGATGTTGCCCGGGCAGCCTGGCGTGCGTTACCGCAGCACACGCGGCAGACTTACACCGGCGGACCTCCGGGGGAAGCACGGGCAACGGCTGATGAGACGCCTGACGCGGCAGCAACGGAAACCGGGGAATCCCGTTTTGGCGTGGTGATTTTGCAGGCCAGTGTGCTGGACGCCTATCAGCTTCAGCGAAACGAAAATCAGCGCGCCCTGTTTCGCTATTCGGCTAATGGCGAACTGCAGGAAAGCGAATGGCTTAACCCCTGACCCGATATGCCTGATTCACTTCGGGTCGGGTTAACGCCTGATTGATCCTCTTTCCGCACGCGATAAAAGAGATTTCACTGTCTGCCGCTTCGTTAGCTGTTTTTTATCTGCCGCACCGCTTAATCGATTTTAGCACCACGTTATCTTCATATAATGGCGTTTTTCTGCTTTTTCCTATCTTTTGTCATTGTTTGTGCCAGGCTTTAACTAACCGAAAAGCAGTGACTTATGCTCAAGGTAAAGAAAAGTACAAATGATCGCTCTGTATTACAGGCAGGTTAAACATGAACAATCAACCTCCTGAAAAACCAGGGTCAGAGGGTAGCGACCAGGTGCTAAGCCTGGCGGAGGAAACCGTTGAGGTCTCGAAACAGCGGGTCATCGACGGTCATGTCAGGGTTACCCGACAGGTCACTGAGCATCAGCAGAAGATTGCGCTGATGCTCCGGCACCAGACGGCGGAAATAGAACGCATTCCTAAATCGGAACGGCTGGCTGAGATGCCGGAGATCCGTGAAGAAAATGGCGTTCTGATCATTCCTGTCGTTGAAGAGGAAATCGAGATCGTTCGTCATCTGGTGCTGAAAGAGGAGTGGCATATCCGCAAAGTTGTCAGTGAGGAAGCGACAGAACAGGTCGTCTCCCTGCGCAAACAGCACGCTCACCTGACCCGAACACCCTATTCAGAGCCGTCCGAATCCATCACCGAGGAACACAACATGGCGCGTGAAACAATCGTAACAATGTTCAGCAATATCTCACTGGCAGAGGGTGCAAAGCGTAACCTGATCAAGGCCGGGTTCCTGGATGATGACATTGATATCATCTCCGGTGATCGTTTGCGTACCGAAGGTCAGGAGGCCCGTCACCCTGGCTTCTGGCAACGCCTGTTCGGCAATACGCTGGAGGAGGATCAGGCCGAAGTGTATGAAGACGCGATGCGAACCGGCGGAGTAGTGCTGTCGCTGCGGGCCGATGAAGATGAGTTACCTCGCGCCCTGGGCATCCTTGATGCACATGAAGAACTTACCGAGCGCAGTGCGGCGCTGCCCGATGATTACGCGCCCGGTTACGCGACCAGTGATGGTCTGACTGCACCTGCCAGTGGAACGCTTCAGGATAATGCCGCCGTCGATCCGCT
>PVMI01046070.1:0-13692 GCA_008528875.1 Aulacorthum solani
ATGAACCACTACTTAATTCTATATCGGAGGCAATTAGTGTGAAAATTTTTGGGAGGCAACTCGTATATAATTATGAACTACCTGGTCATCGGAAGCAACTAGTGTAAATTAACCTTTTTATTTACCATAAGGACGGGAGGCAACTAGTATGCGCCGTTATAAAGCACCAGTTTCCTACGCCAAGGTGGGTGAACCGAAACGAGTTCCAGATGCCAGGTATGCCTGGATCCCTATCATAATTTTATGATACCTAAATTATAATCATTATATTGTAGCATGTCTTATGCGTCGATACAACAGACCAAAAAGCTGCTATAAACATTGTGCAGAAATCATTAACTTAAAAAATGTTAACATACTATCAATAACATAAATACCCATTGGTATTAGGTACCTATACCAATAAATTATTATTATGGATGAGTAATTTTCCATATTTGTCTAGAAAGGTTGCAGAATAATGTCAGTGATTGTATGTAGTATATTGTGTGGCAAGGGCGGGAAGTGAGCCATTTCAGTCGCGGGCGTCGTGTGCTGCATTTCGTCCGACTGAAATGGCCTTCCCGCGCGAGCCACACATACTATTTTTTGTCACGCCCCTGCGTTCATCGAAAAGGTTATGCAACAATAGACTATTCTGGTTGTGTAGGGAATAAGCGCCCGGCACTTTTGGGGATTTCCTCTTTTCCACCTGCTAGACGGAAAAAGGTTGCTTTACAACGCTTCAACCGTGGTCGAAAACCAAACTTTCGGTACAGGAGTGACAAAAAAAATGTTTCATATTACAAGAAAGCTATATTTGAGATTGTCTTTTATATATTACTTAAAAATGCATATTTGAGTACAATTAACAAATTGAGAGCATATATACAATACATTGGTACAAATTTGGAAAATTATGGTATTAAAAATTATATAACATTAGAAATTTGTATAAAATTTTATTTTCCAAAAGTGTAAGGCTAACCAATATAAAATATTAATATTATCGGTTCCCTATCTGGCCGATAACATTACGGCATGTGTTTGATTGTAGGAACAATTTGATGTTTACCATCAGTTATCCGTCATAATTTATCGTATTCTGTTGTGGTTAATTATCCTGCATTAATTTTTTCAACATTTTATTAATAAATTCAAATTATATTTTTATATTTTTTTTCACATAATTTAGATTTCATATTTTATACAATATTATATTTAAGTACATATTATCTTTTTTTATTGCATTTGTTCATACATATTTTAAGATTTTTGAGTACTAGATCTCTTTAGCCATAGATATTATTTATTAGATACCTACTAAACTACTTAATCAAATTGTATTGAATATTAAAGTCGCATTTAATATGTATACGGTAGAGAAAAACAATATTAGATACTCGTTGGAATTAAATATAACTGTCAACTTAAAAATAAAAATAGGTGTACAAATTTTTAAATTAAACGATAAAATCTAATTAATTTTACAGCATATAAGGTTGGAATTTAAAGTCCTTTTTCCTGTCTATTATTATATAAGCAGTAGTGGACGTGGGTGGCACCTATAAGTATTTTTAAAGCGAATATCTATTATTTTCAAGCCATAATAAAATACACAATACACATTCATTTTTAAATTTAAATTTAGATATATAATATTTAATAGGTAAGTAGGTTACCCACAATCATAACAAGCACACAATTTTAAAAGCAGAGTATTTTGTTGTCTCCATTTTACAAATGGATAACATAATATAGCAAATAGATACCAAATGTGCGTATATCAATTCTAATTTTGTGATGTCAGCTGTAATATTACAATGAATTGACCTATTATCAAAATTAAAGGTATTATAGTTATACTATTTAGATAACCCAGGCGATAAGGTAAGACGTCCTTGTTTTATTTCTTGTATTATTGCACTAATAAGATCTTCGATTCCCCTCGACCTCAAAGCAGTAAGCCAAAAGCGCTAAACGTGACGAGTACCTATTTTATAGCTATAATATTTTTAAATATGATTTATAATTAATAAAGCACAATTAATACTTTCAAACAAATTAGTTACAATAATTAAACGGTTCACAAAACAAACAAACACAATGTTAATAATGTAACAAACAAAAGGTAAGAAGATAACAATATTTACCTATTGTACCTATGTGTTTACTGCAATATTTTAATTTGTTAACAAGTTGTTAACATTATTTTAAATTTGTTAAACTCTCATGACTTTTTTAATAAAATAATAAATAAACTCTCTTCAAAATGTTTAATGTATTTACGTTGGTTTCAATATTTTCACCCACATTTGGTGCTAAAAAATTAAGGTTTTCTTCTTTTTTGTATTTTTAACTTAATATTTTTAAGTCGTTAGGGATTTCTAAATTAAACCATGTATATAATCATTACCAATGTGGATATAATTATATGAAGTGGAAGTCGCATTATTAAACAAATGTTTCTAATGTAGCTACATAGTATGGCTTATCAATACGTTTAAATGACATCACTGGAATTTAGGTCAAATTAACCAAACCAAAATTTGTACCTTAATAAATCTATAGTATAATAATAATATAATATAATTATAATCAAACAATTTTTGAGCTGTATTAACTTTTTGTTGATAAGCTAATAAATTAAGTTAGTCAATAAAAAGAATTAAAAATAAATAAAAATAAAAATATAATAGATTAGATTATCGAAATTCATCAAGATCATAAATTGATGCGCTGCATTCCTGTAAACACACATTAATGTCAATCCAATTTATCTTTTTAATATTGATTTAGGTTAATCCCTAACATTCAATAATTTGAGCATTAATTATAAGATACAATTACTATACAAAAACTGCATAGCTTGAACTGAGTACCTATGGACCAAATGGACCAGCATCAATAAAAGAAAACGAAAATTAAAACATAATTTTGAAGAATATAATGATGGCAGTGGGGTTGTTCCAAATTTTTTAAATGGCATTACTAATTTTATTAGAAAATAATGTAATCTACGAGTAGGTAGATACTAGGGAGGCTTTACACGTTAGCAGGTTACAGTATGAAACATTTATGAGAATGCTTGTTATTTAATTTGCAAACGTTCGACATTTAGATGAATATTGTCAAAGTTTGAACTTTAAATATTAGTAAAAAAAAATCGTTCCTATGCATCTTTAATATTTCACAACTACTATCAAAATTACTTATAAGAAACTTTGTATTACATTTTTAAGCATTTCAATGAATATTGTCAAAATTATAACTTCAGAAGCACATAAAAAATTGTTGAAGATTTATGATGAATTTTTTTTTAACTTTCACAAACCTATATGAAAAACCTTGTACTAAAGTTTTCAAGTTTTTTTGAAAAAGAGAAAAACATTTTATTGGCAAAAATTTTATTTGGAAAATTGTATGGTGCAAGGAAAATACTAATATAAATATATAGTAAAAATTGAATATATCTCTAATGTAAGGTTTTTTTTAAAGTTACACCAAAAAAAAAATTTGATTTCTTCTACAATTTTTTTTCCCCGACGCTTTTGAAAACTACTGGAAGTTTTCAATTTTAACTTCTCGAATGAACCGACTAGATTTACTTTCCTACCAGAAAGGTTACTAAAGTTGAAACTAGAGTATTATTTCGACTACTCATAGTGTACATATCTGTCGTAAAAAGAAAAAAATCACATATGTATCATTGTAAAATCAATACATCGCTTTACTCGTAATCTAAAATATCAAGCCCCTTACAGAATTGACTTAATTTGCCCATGGATCTATATAATCGTATTATTTGATATTTCAACTTATATTTTATTTTATATTATTTGACTACAACAAAATTTAAAAATTTTTGTTGGAATTTATAAAAACGATTTTCTGGATGTTTAAATGTCGGTATTTTGTTCATGGGTATTTTAACATATTATCCATCGCAGTAAGTAAATATAATAAATAATCAAATAGTAAATAGTATATATAAAAACTAAATTTATACATTAAAATATTCTGAAAAACACTTCTTCAATCTTACTTTACACATTTTACATAGAATTTGGTTTGCGTTTAAGTCATGCAAAGCCGATAAATAGTAAGTTAGCAAGCGATAGCGACGACCAGTATACCAAGCTGTACCGTCTGCCGCAGCTGAAGTATATTCCTCGACGATTTCATTCAACAGTCGTCTCGTGATCCAAAGGATAGGGTCGCCCGAAAAAAGACAAATATAATTCAGCAAAAAAAATGAGTAAGTGCATTGTGCATGATATATTTATCAAATTATATAAAAAAAAGACTAATAAAAACAAAATATATATTATTAAATAATTCCACAAGTTGTTTTGAAACTACATTATGTTCAGTGATATTCTTATTCATTATTTATTCTTCAGTATTCTCTCTGGACCATTTCGTAAATGGTGGTGACCTGAATAGGTCAAAAATACATTTTTTATTAACAGGCATAATTCAATAATTGACACTATCATTAAAAATACAATTAAATTAAACCTTATTTTAAATACCTAAACTAGATTATATTTCCAAAAAAATACAACAGGTGTATAGAATATAGATACCTACTACAGATAAATAATAAATAGTTTATATTTTATTGATTTTCCAGCATAAAAATAAAGAATAATAATGAATTTCATAATATGTTGTAATTTTTGTAGTATGATGCAATAAAAATATTATCGTTGATACCTATCCATATTATTTTTTTTTTTAAATAAAATAACTCGAATTGCTTTGTTACAAGTACAAATGTACATTTTTATCCTCAAAAATAAAATGATTTGTGTGGCTAGGTGTGGCGCGGTGTCTACACTCAATTGTGTACTCTTTCCGAGTGTAGTAAGTGTACACACTGACCAGCGTTGCTAGCTATGAATGGATAAGATTTTTAGCAGCAAAATCCTTATCACACATACAATAAGTGTTTCAATCCAACCGTTCAATCTAAAAACAGCTAATGGCCATAGTTCCCGGGTTTTAGATCAATAATAAAAATTTTAAAAATGATTTAAACTTTAATGAAATAACCATGCTGTAATATTTTATAGTGAAACGATAACAAAAATTATTTTAAAAAAGGTTTAGCTCTTACTTTAAACAAAATCTGTTTTTTGAATTCTACAGGTAATGACAAAGATTTACCGTTGAATAAAATAAAAGGTGATGGGCCTATCGATCCCGAATTAGGCTATTCAAAAATGTAAGTGGACCATGTTTAATTAATCTAGATTTCAACTATTATTTTCAAGTTTTTAAATATTATTGTCTTAGACAAATTAAATAAACTCAACTATCAAATATTTTAATCAAACTTTAAACTTAAATTATAATATTATGATTTCATTCAATCAGTCAGAAAAATAATGAAATTATTCCTCCAGCGTAAAGTATGTATATACCTTTTCTCAAAGTATAAACCTCATTATGGCTTCAAGATCAATGAATCTTAACTTACAATAAAGAACAAAATATTAAATACCTATAAAGATATAGATATAACCTTAAAAATTATATTAGGTATGTTTATATTTGAGTCAAGTTAAAGTAAAAATCATCCTTGTATCGTTAAAATTATAATTTAAAATAAAAACCTAGATTAAATATGGGTAGGATATTTTATATAAAATTGAGCTTTGAACAGGTTCAAAAATAAAATGGAAAGCCGAAGAACTTTCTACATAGTTTTAACATTCCTTAATATATTCATGTTAGCGGTGATCATAATAGCTGTTTTCGGATTACCTTTTAACTGTAAGTATTGAATTATTTATTAATATTGTACCTATAAAATATAAAATATTATATAGTCTACAAATACATATTTTTAAAATGATTGATTGACATGATTAATGTTCCAAGTCCATATCATTAAAGATGAAACTGTGAAAAATGTTTAATATATTTTATATACTTTTTACTTAATGTATTCATTGGGTAATAAACTAACAGGTTTTATCTACAAAATAAAATTCGTGTTTAATTTTATTTTATAATTTCTCAGTAAGAATAAGAATATATTATTATAAATACATATTTTCTTCATTACATTATGTTTCGTTTACATTTTTTCTTTGTATCGACATAATATTGGGTAGTCATCAAGTGTATCAACAGACAAAAAAATAATTAAAGTCTTGTCACTTACAATGGTCATAAAAAAATATATTTAACTGCGTACCCAAAAACTGATTTGGAGTACAAAATTACCTCTTGGCCGACAAGCAAAGTCTAATTTTCATTTAATGTAAATCTCAATTTAAAGTAACCTTTGGTTCACAATTTAGAAATTATATGATATAGTTATACATGTATTATGTAATACATTTCAATATTTGTATTCTTTTTCCCAGACCTAAAGATGGCAGAAGAAAGACGAACATGTACAACAGAAGACTGCTTAAGATCTGGTTTGTTTATATTTTAAGCATCTGTAAATCTGTAATATCTAACAATTATAATGTTATATATTTTGTTATGATATAGCTACATCATTAGTTGAGTCAATGAATAAATCTGTAGATCCATGTGAAGACTTTTATAAATTTGCTTGTGGAAATTTTGCAAAATTCCATAAAATCCCAAAAATAGCCTATTCAAATAATTGGTTTTACGAAGTACATTTTACAACATTAGAACTTATTAGAGGTATGAAATCGTCCGATGCTTTACATGAATTTTTATTCTTTATTGTAATAATTCAGTATTAACTATGGATAAGATAGTCTTGTGATATTGAATTGATGAATATTAGTATAAAATTAAAATGTATGATACAATTCTAGTATATTATGTTCGACTAGTATGGTAAGATATTAAAGAATAACTGATTTATAAAGTTTGAATGAATTACAAAAATGACGAATGTTAGTCATCAGTACATAACATTTACAGTTTACACACTGCTGTTACGTAGTTCCGGTCTAGCTCGTAACGTTGAAATATTTAAAATAACATCCTATAGCCATATCTACATAGTTATCACAGAATATTATACAATTGGTCTAAATTAAAGTTAAATATGGTTGATGTACACATTAAGGTACATTTCACTGCCTACTTTTAATGATATAAGAACGTTGTTTTTAGATTTTATGGAAAGAGATGATAGTGACAATGAATCTTCTTCCGTACTGAAGTCTAAACGTTTGTATCGTTCTTGCATGGTAACTACAGGTGTGTTAGCTTATTATATGGTAATAACAGATATTATTTAATCAAATATTATTTTCATGTTCAGATAAAACAAATACGGCATACGTTATCAAACAATTAGTTCAAATTTTAGACAACATTGGTTTGTCATTCATGGTGATTACTAATAAGCAAGAAGCATCAAGTCTCTCGTCAATTTTAGCTAGATTAAAAAAACAAATTAATTTAGACTATTTCTTTCAAACAAATGTTTGGACAGATACAAAAAATCGGTCAATTAATAGAATTAGTCTAAGTAAACCAAGTGATATAAGTATATTTCCAGTGTAAGAATATACATTTTTTATTAATCTACTACAACTGTAGTAACTTATTGTTTCAATTCTATAGTCACAAAACAAAAGAAACTATTAAGAAAATGAGTTCGAGTTCAAGAAAAATGCGTGAAACTCTAGAAACACAAGAAAAAGCAGGCAACATAAATGGTGGTGAAGAATATAGATATGATTCTTTTATAAATAAATATAATAAATATTTACGTGGCGTTTTGTGTGAAATTTATCAATTACAATTAACTGATTGTATTATGTATTTCTCAATTTTTAAAGTTGAAAAAATATTAAGCTTCAGTGATGGACTTACAAAAGTAACTAACCGATAACCATTATATTATTACTTTTGTATTTTAACGATATGAGTGTATGATTAATTTTAGATAATAAATAAAATATATGACAGTGATACTAGACTTCCATCATTTATGACTGTTGATGACTTACAAAATTTTACAAATAATGTTACACAGAATTTCACTCAGACAAACGAGAAAATTGTGAGTAATTTATTATTATATGACCTCACACAACTCTAGAATATAATATGTTTCCACAATCGTACAATAATATATAAATATTGTAATAAATTCCACAGAAAAACAACTTTTATTACAATTAAATTACAATTTATGTAACCACATAGGTATAGGTAGAACAAATATTTTAATTTTAACTTACTGATCAAACGAACACAACTTATATAATATACATTATAATAACTTAGAATACATTTTGATATAAACATGCAGTGAATATAATGATTATTTAAAATGAATAATAATTAAATACATTTTAAATAAAAATGATATAGATTGATTGGAGAGAATACCTCACAATTCTATTTATAGACGTGAAGAACGTGAAATTGGATTTCGAAACTGATTTAATTCAAGTATATAACATTGAATATTTTGAAGCTCTATTTGAATTAATCAGTAAACGTAAAGATCAATTTAGTAAGTATGAACATACCTGATAAAAATAATTGGTTTTTATATGCATGTAACTTATGTAATATATAATATAGCATACTAACTTGTTATGGTCAAATATAATAAGCTTTGATTTATCTACAATTACTAATACTACCTAAAACCTATTAATTTTGTTAGTTATATTATTTTATGTTTTTACATATGATTTCAGTCATCAATATATGGTGGGAAGTGGTTGTCACTCTTTTGCCATACACTACAAATGAAATGCGACGTATACAAGATTCATTCGTATACGAAACAAATGGATTAGAAAATATTCCTTCAAGAACACTTTATTGTGCAAATGCTGTAAACTCAATGATGGGAATGGCAGTTTCAAGTTTATTTTTAGACATAGAACCAATATATAATAATATGAAAAAGGTACTAAACTTTAAATTATTGAATTCTTGCATACACAAATTATGGTACTTTAAATACGGCATGTTCATAAAGTTCAGAATCGTTTTCTGAGTCTTGTAAATGACTGCCTCAATATTTCAGACCCTCCCCACAACTATGGTCATATCAGCAATGTTTTTGGTTTTATATCAGTGTCCAAATGTCATAATATCTCCAGATATTGTTTTATTAATAGGGCTATTCAAAGCAGTGGCGTAGCCAGGGGGAGGGCTGAGGGGGCTGCAGCCCCCCCCCCAAAAAAAGTTAAGAAAATTTAAAAATTATTTTATTATTATTTGAATGGTCTATGATATTCGATCAAAAAGTTATGATAAAAAATTGATCAGCCCCCCTCTGAAAAAAAAACCTGGCTACGCCATTGCAGTATACTATTAAATGTTAATATTTAAATTTCACCATTAGCGTTCCAAATTCTAATAACTTTTCCTTGTAATTTCTTATGAAACATGTGATGGATCTATACAGCAGAAGCAACACTTGAGTTATCCAGCTAAGCTTTTCTCTAAGATCCAAAAAAAAAACCTTAAAAACTTTCACTAAAACTTCAAAACAGAGACTTACGCTTGTAAATGATGTCCATACTCTGACTGAACCTAAAGTTACAATTTTCAATATGAATTAAGTTTATTACTAGGGCTCAGAAGTTAATGAGAAAAAACAATGTATAATGGCCAAAAAAAAAAATGTATTTTACATATAAAACACACAAATATCCTTAAGCTCTGGGGTACCAAAGAACCTACATATGAGTTAAGTCAGTTTAAAAGAATTAAAGTGCTTACCAATAGTTTTGCGAGGTATTGCATTTAATTGGTGATTTATAAATTCATGAATTTTTTCTCAATTAGTGGAAAATAGATTTAAATGACCCGAAAATAAAAAAATATTACCAAAAAATACCCTAAAAATTGCAAAAATATAAAGTACAAATTAATTATTTAGATCTACAAGTTATGGAGAAAGATTTTTTAGAAAACCATGATCTAATAGATGTTCTATGAGAAAATTAATGTCATCAACTTCTGAGCTGTTTACTACAAATAATTAATCTAACATACATCCTTATTGAATGAATTAAACTTTATGTCCATTTGAGCCACATTTGAAGATAGTTCACACATCTTGTTGACATTGCTTCTATCCAACACACTATCTGAATTCAAAACTGATACAATAAAATCAGCTTTGTTATAGGTGGCGGGACAAATGTAACCATACCTAATAATTATTTAAAATAATTAATTCATCTAAAACTGATTGAATAAAAATTATATTAAGATTATACTTTTGAAAAAAATTATTCACTAAAGATACTGATCCTTGATAAGCTAATCGACCATTAGTTAAGAGTATGACTTCTTGAAACTGATCAAACAAACCAGATGCAGGCTGGTGTATAGTGCATATGACAATTTTTCCGCTATGTGCAACTCTTCTTAATGTGTTTACTATGTGTGCAGCAGAGTAACTATCTAATCCTGTAGTTATTTCATCACAAAATAGAATTGGTGGATCATTTATAAGTTGAACAGCTAGAGCCACTTTTTTTCGTTCCCCACCAGATAGAAAACACAAGCGGGAGTTTAGGATTTTATTCAAACCTAAATGAGCTGCAAGGTAATCTATGCGGTTCTTGATTACTTTGTTGGATGCGGTCCGGTCCATTTTTAATCTAGCCTGTAAAAATATATTACTACCATAATGTTTCCTATTGCATTTTTTATTATTGTAATAAGTTTGATAAATACATAAAAAATACCCACCATCAACTTAAGTTGTTCCAAAACAGTTAATTGGACGAAACTTATATCTTCCTGAGCAACAAACCCAGATATTTTTATCATGACATCTTCAGATACTGGACGACCATTTAATAAAAGTTCTCCATTAAAGTTTCCTTTAATAATAATATATACAATAGATATTTGTATAAATAACCAAGCTATTAGTGGCTTAAATTTATATGACTTATACTACCATTACAATTATTGATTTTCAACATTTTAATAACAAAAATTATTTGATTAAAACCATGAAATATTTTATAATAAAAAATAGTATTTATTCTTACGAAAGTATTTAATAGTTAATACACAAACATTTGCATTTGGTATAAACATATTATTAATGCTTGAAACTATAATGTATTAAAAAAATTAAAATATATGAATATATATCTATCACCATCTAAGAAAAAATGTTTCTGAATCGAGATGGTTTGTCAGCCTATGTCAAGCATATCCATACCATCATGGTATGTACCTATTTTAATATTGGTATTAAAGTAACTTATTTTACTAATTAGACATAAGTATTACGGAAGGTTAATTTAATTGTTGCCAAACACATCGTATTTATTATGCAGGGCGATTCACCAAGCATGCTCACCACTTTTTTCTTCAATCTTCAACCTTCTGATTTTTTTAAATTTTTAAATATACTTTAAGACCATATTTTCGAATTCTTGAAATTTTTTTACTACCTAAGGTGTCCTGTGGAAATACAAACTTCTGTTTTTGATAAAAGTATTAGCTGAAGATCTGTTATTTTTTTTAAGTTACATCGAAAAACAAAATCAAATTTTTCAAAAACTAGTTTTGTGTAAGAATTTACATTTTCCTTAGTTTTTAAAATTGTTTTTTTCTGATGCTTTTAAAAATTACTAAGAATTTTCCTTTTTGACCTCTTAAAAGTACCAACTAGATTTACTTTCTCAAAATAAAAGATACAATTTAGTTGAGAATTAAAGCATTAATTCAACTATGTATCGTGTAGACCATTTCTTTGGATTTCTGGTTACAACTGTTATTTTTGTGAACAATATCTAGTCCATGGATTAAAATTATTAGTTCTCATTGTTCTCTTATGTGGACTACAGGCTAACCTTTTGTTCGATGACTTATTGTAGCCATTAGTGTAGTCTTTCCTGAACCGCTAGATAAAATAGAATAAAATAAAAACCCATGTTAATACAAACTTAGTATTTAAAATTATATTTTATAATTACCAACCTTGGACCCATAATTCCCAAAAGAGTACCACATTCGACATTACCACTAACTGAAAATATAAATATTTTATTAGTTATCAATATCATAGTAAATTGAATATGTAACCAATAACCACATTAAAATATTAACCGTAATATTTTAAAAATATAGTTTTCAGAAATTGAGTATTTAAAATATGTTGGTATACTCATATATTAGATAGGTAATTGAACTTGTTTAAATATTATGTCAATCATTCAATTTTTAAGTATAATTATTTGAATTAGTAGTATTGTTATTGTTTAATTTAAATGAATTATTTAAGTTAACTATTTTTTTAATTTGATAAGTTAATATAGATTATAGAAAAATATAAGTTAAGTTAGTTAAAAGTTACTTTTATTTTTGTATAAGCTTGTAAAAGTTACATCTAGAAAATAAAAGTAACTTAACTTAGTTAGAACTCAGTTACTTTTTTCATATAAAATTAAAAATCATACCTTTTTTTAAAGCTAACAAATAACATAGTAATTTAATAGATTACTTACAATTGTAAATAAATGTATATTTAAATTAACTAAAAAGTTTAATAAAATTAGGTTTATGTATTTGTCAACCTAGTGGTCCATAATAATAAGTAATAGCTATTAATTATATAGATTAATGAGTGTACAAGCGTGATTATGTGATACAGAGTAAATAGTTATGTATTTTTCTTTTCTCAATGACATAGTTATCCGTATCACTTTTCTGTTTTAATATATTCCGTGAATATGCAATAGTATAATCATTATTATAAATTTGTATTTATTACATATTATATTAATAAATAATGTCTGATATTTCCTATTATTATTTTTTATAAAATTAATTTTTACAAAATAGAATATATTTTAAATACATGGTATTAGGAAAAAAATTAACTTAAATTGACAATAAAATTAATTAACTCATAAGTTAATGGATACCATGAAAAAAAATATTAACTTATAAGTTACTCCCAAAAAAAAAGTAACTCATTATGTAACTTAATTTTTTAACATGTTAATGCCCAGCCTTTTGTCTTAGTATTAAAGTATTCATTAAAGTGCTTTGTTTGTAATATAATACAGTCTGATAACTATAGTTTATTTGAAAATTTTTTCTATTAATAAATAATAATCATGAGCCAGTATCAAGTAGTTAGTATGAGAGTTGAAAGTTAGATACTTCTCACAAACAGGATAACCAAATCATCTAGAAAAAAAACTTGAACTTAACTGAAAGTTTTATTGCGTATACTATATATTATTAGTGTATTACCAAAATCACAATTATTATATAATAGACAATAGTAATACATTTTTTTTTTATTGCTTGGTCTTTTTTATGGAAAGATTTTTCATTAAAAAACAGCTAAAGAAGTCAGCAGTACTATGCCCTCAGATCCAGAACACAAAAGATTTTAAAATAGCTTTAAATCAAACATTCATATAAATATAGTTGTATTTCTAGTAGCAAAATTTATGTTTGTCAAAAATAAAATAAGAATTTGTTTGGTTAAGAATTGAACATAAACAATATTGTTGAATGTATGGTTTTGCTAACTTACCGTTGTTCAAAATTTGTTTAGTTACCACCTCACTACTACCCAACAGTTTAGGAATTTTTCTCACAACCGTTACATTCAATTGTTTCCATGACAGTACCAAATCCCGTTTAAACAATGATGAAGAATAATCATCCTCTTCTTCAGCTGTGTTATTCCAAGCCTTCCACATTTCATTGTACCTCAAATCCAATACTTTTTTCTGTATTTAAAAAGAT